>OX183134.1:22427968-22555863 GCA_945261195.1 Cryptosula pallasiana | reverse complement strand
TAGAAGAAAATCTCATTTGTTTTCGTTTACCTGATGAAACAATCAATCAAACAGGGTTTGGTACTGAACCTTCATCATCAAAGACTAACATAATAGCTCAAGATATAGAACCGGTTGCGGAGGAGATAGTTGAAGAAAATGAGAATGATCCAATGATAGAAAATGAAGAAGAAGAAGAAGAAGAGGAAGAAGAAGCACAAGAGGAAGAACAAGAAGAACAAGAAATGGAAGATTTAAATTTTGAAAGACCTACCCGACTATCAACCCTAGGTATTGTTGATGATAGCATAGCTCCAACTTTTCAAGATGAAGAATGGGATGATTTGATAGCTAGATATTGGGGAGCTATGAAAACGAAACATAGAGCTGGAAAAGTCATAGAACTTTTAAATGTAAGACTTTGGGATGGGATTCCAAGAGACCAAGCTGATACCTACCAAAATGACTATCATGATTCAAGAGTGTTAGAATTGCTAAAAAAAGTTTGGAGACAATTGAGCTCAAGAGCAAAAGTCAACTGTAGCGTAGGTTGTATACTAGAAAATAAAAATGATGGTGAAATCCGATACTTTCACTCATCATCAAACAATGCTACTGTATATCCAAAAGCTAAACTGATTGAAACTGAAGGAGATCTTGATGACTTTTTTGTTGATGTTATGGAGACTGATCATCGTACAAATAGTTTGAGACGGAGACCAAATACAACTTGGAGATTGATGTTAATCACAAACATTTCGTTTTATTTCTACAAACTACATGGAATGGGAAAAGTTGGATCACCACCAGAGCATTTACCCTCTCACCTCATTAACAACAGACACATACGAACCATGTTAAAAAACACAAAAGGAATACGAATTACCGACAATCTTTGTTTTTTTAGATGTCTAGCTTTACACAAAAAACTACAAAAAAACGGTGGATTTGCAAAAGATCCGATAATTAAGGAGGTGAAGGAGTACCAACAACAATATCATAGTTTCATCTATGGTGATAGTGCTAAGAAGTGTGATGGAAAAGGAGTAACAGAAGGTGATTTATTGCTTTTGGAGCAAGCATTTCAACTGAAGATAACAGTGTTTTCTTTAAATGATGATGCGACTTCAACAGTTATTTGGAATTCAAACTCCAGTTATAAGGAGAATCTATATTTGGATCTTTATATCGATCACTTCAGTCTTATTACAAACTTGGATGGATATGTCAAAGCCTACAGATGCCCAACGTGTTCTACTTGTTATGACAGATTGGGGAATCTGAAAAGACACAGATGTTCAATCTCAGAGGCAACAAATCTGGAGTTTTCTGCAGGGCAATACAAACCTACTGCTACAATATTCGACAAACTGAAGATTCAATTCGGGATAGATATCGGGTCAGATGATTCCTTGAGATACTTTCCGTTTTTTGCAACATTCGATATAGAGTGTTTGTTACCTGATTGCGAAAAAGATCGAGATACAGACATAACCATTTACACTAACGAGCATCAACTTTTAAGTATTTCGATTTGTTCAAATGTACCAGGCTTCAACAACCCACGTTGTATTGTCAATAACGGGGATGATGATGAATGTGTTGAAAAGTTCATTGAATACTTGGAAGATATTAGTGAAGAATCATATAGCCGATTGGAAAAACAATTTTCACAAATCATAAAACAGATAGAAGGTGAATTACAACGACTGGAAAAAGCTGAAGAAAAGTTTCGTACTGATTATGAACAAAATCGTTTCAGACGGAGAACAGGAGCTGAAAAAGTTCTGGATGATTTGTATAGCTATATGAAAAAACTACCTATTCTAGGATTCAATTCACAGACTTATGATGTCAATGTGATGAAAGGAAAACTGCTTCAAAAATTGAAAGATGTCTCCGGCAAAGATTTTGATTTTGTTATAAAAAAAGGAAACAAGATGCCTGTTATCGGAATAGGATCTTTTTTGTTCTTAGATTGTACAAACTTCATCGCTCCTGGATATAGCTATGAAATGTATCTCAAAGCATACAAATGTGAAGCCGGAAAAGGATTTTTTCCTTATGAATGGATGAAAGACTTGGAACAACTTAATCAAGAACATCTACCTCCAAGAGAAGCTTTTTACAGTTCTTTAAAACAAAAAAACATCAGTGAAGAAGAGTACATGATTTGTCAAGAAGCATGGAAAGATAACAACATGAGGACAATGAGGGATTTTTTAAAATGGTACAACAACTTGGATGTAAAACCATTTGTTCAAGCGTTGGAAAGACAAAGATCGATCTACAGAGAGCATGGGATTGATATGTTAAAAGACGGTATATCTTTACCAGGATTAGCGATTCGATGGATGTTCAACAAAGCTCCTCAACCACCTCCTCCATACCTCTCTACACACTTGGATTTCCATGAACTTGGTAACTCGTTTCGACAGACTCTCCCAATTTTTCTGATTGACAACAGCAATGCAGAACTTTATCCTCTAATAAAGAAAAACATAGTTGGTGGACCAAGTCTAGTGATGCATAGATATCACGAAAAAGGTATAACTAAAATTAGAGAACATTGGTTGGGAAAAGAAGCAAAAGTTTGTGATAGAATCTATGGAGTTGATGCAAATGCGCTCTACTTATGGTGTATGATGCAATCAATGCCTACTGGTTATCATCGAAGAAGAAAAATCGAAAACTCTTTTGTTGCTGATCCAGTAAAATTTAGCAAGGTAGCTCATAGTTGGTTACAGTTCCAAATGTTTTCAAAAAAAATTAATATCAAGCATCAGCTCAATGGAGGAGAAGTTGCTCTTGGACAGCGAGGATTACCAGTTGATGGATTCTGTGTTGAAAATCGTCATGTCTTTCAATTCCACGGGTGTTTTTGGCATGGACACAACTGCTCTTATAACAATGCTAAAGAACAAGAGCTTCAAGCTAGTGGAAGAAAATCAAAAGCAAATCTGTTTAAAACTACGATGGAAAATGAAGAATATCTTCGAGCGCTAGGTTACACTGTAATCTCGATTTGGGAGTGTGAGTGGATGAAACGTGTAAAAACTCATACAAATTTACAAAAATTTGTCAACACGTTTTACAATTCTTTCTACCCTAAGATACTTGAAAAAAAACTAAATCAAGAAGAAGTGTTGTCGAGAGTTCAATCAGAGGAATTCTTCGGATTTGTTGAATGTGACATCGAAGTTCCTGAGGAAGAGGAAGAAAAGTTCTCCGAAATGCCCCCGATTTTTAAAAATACGATGTTAACCAGAGAACACTTGAGTGAAGAAATGAAAGTCTTTGCTGAAGCCGAAGGGTTTTTAAAGACTCCTCAACGCTCATTAGTTGGAAGTATGTACGGAGATAAGATATTGCTAATGAGTCCTTTGTTAAAATGGTACTTGAAACAAGGATTGAAAGTCACCAAAGTTTATCAGCTAATAGAATATATTCCTAGAAAAGCTTTTGAAGCTTTTGGAACATCGGTTTCAGACGCTAGGCGAATGGGGGATGTAGATCCTAATCAAGAATTACTCGCTACTACTAGCAAGTTGGTAGGAAATGCTGCTTATGGAAAAACAATCACTGATAAAGAAAAACACACCACCATCAAGTTCATCGAAGGTGCGAGAAAAGCTTCATTTCGTATCAGAGGGAACAAATTCATCTCCATGGAAGAGATAGCAGATGATTTTTATGAAATCGTAACCTGTAAACGACTAGTAAGTTTTAAAAACAATTATTTTGCAATTCAAAATTTATATTCTCCAAGTTTACTTTGCTAATCAGTATCACCATCATTTTCAGCTAACTATGAACGTTCCAGTACACTTGGGCTTTTCCGTGCTACAGTATGCTAAACTGAGGATGCTACAGTTTTACTACGACTTTATGGATAAGTAAGTAAAACTTAATTCCCAACAGTTACTATGTATAATTAAGTAAAAACTTCCAAATAATTTGAAATCGAAACAATCTTTTTATTTATAGATATATTGACAGAAGTGATTTCCAATATGTTGAAATGGATACAGATAGCGCATACATGGCGTTGAGCGGAACATTAGAAGCACTGGTAAAACCAAGTATGAAAAAAGAGTTTTACAATGAATATGGTGATTGGTTTCCACGCCCATACTGTGACAAACATAGGGATGAGTTTTTAAGAACCAAAACAATGGGTTTAGAATGGTGTATGCAAGACTGTTGTGAAAAAGTACTAAAACACGGAAAAAGAACACCTGGGTTGTTTAAAGAGGAATTTACCGGAGATGGAATTGTTGCACTTAACTCTAAATCCTATTACTGCTGGGGAGAAAAAGGAAACAAGTTTAGCTCAAAAGGTTTGAACAAACGAATTAATCAATTGAACAAAGACAGTTATCTAAATGTATTGAACACAAAAAAGTCGTTTATGGGTAAAAATCGAGGATCTATAGTAAAGGATCAAAAAATGTTGACATACAGCCAAATAAAGCGAGGACTCACATATTTTTATGCTAAAAGACGAGTGTGTTCTGATGGAGTATCTACCGAACCTACTTTGGCTTAAATAAAAACCTTCATAATAGACTTGTATAACTATAACTATATATATATATAATACAAAAAATCATTCATCATCCTTATAAATATCGATAACAAATAGATGAATATTTAGCTTCATCATCCAATATATTTTATAACATTCAATGTATATATGAGTTCGAATTATGTATCTAGCTATATTATATGAGGAGATTTTACCCCTACTTATTATGTAATAAACGTATATAATCATACATTGATTCACTTTTAATCAATGTATTTATTCAAGGTAGATACATCTCCTCTCTCCTCTGTCTCAAGATGCTATATGAGTTCGAGTTATGTAAAGAAATTATCAAAACTTAAATGCCATACATTCAAAATCTATATGTCATATAAGTTCAAGTTAAGTAACAAAAATAATCAAAACTCAAATGCCACTTAAATGCCACTCAAATGCCACTCAAATGCCCCTCAAGTAAAATACAATATAAACTCGGCGAATCCATCCAACGTCGTAACCCATTGCATAACCCTCTAGCACTCATCCACAAAAAAACACTTGGTAGGGAGATCTGCTCATATATTACTACTAATATAACATACAAGTACTACGCCTGCACAATAAAACACACATGTATTACTACGCCTGCACAATATAACATACAAGTACTACGCCTGCACAATAAAACACACATGTATTACTACGATCGCACAATAAAACACACATGTATTACTACGCCTGCACAATAAAACACACATGTATTACTACGCCTGCACAATATAACATACAAGTACTACGCCTGCACAATAAAACACACATGTATTACTACGCCAGCACAGTAAAACACACATGTATTGCTACGCCTGCACAGTATAACACACATGTATTACTACGCCTGCACAGTATAACACACTGCACTGCATACAACAAGTATAACATATGTTTGATCCAATCACAACCCCAGTTTACTGATGCAGTGGGTCAGTGCCAAACAAATAAAAATCTGAGAATAAACACTACAAATCCTTCCACAAGCTGACTAATCTATGGTTCTATTATTTCAAGGTTTGATTGTACTACGGAGATAACACATGGCATCCAAGATATAGAATACTAGACCTTATCACTAAGGAAGCTCATCTGCACGCACAAGACAGTTGTACCATGGTAGATTTGACTATATAGATAAGCAAGACTGCACTAACCTTGGTGATCTCCAGTTCAATGCGTCTAGTCATGGCGGCAGTAGCCACAGGGTACATAGACCTCAACTGAGGATATTTGATCAAGTCAGCAAGTAATTTCTGTTTTAGGTTACTCAGAGTGGACTTGCATGCAGTAGATGTGTAGTTTAGAGTCTCCAACTGCTTGTCTGTATCAATGATGGGTAGAAAAAAACAAGTGATATCTACAATGTGCCTACTGACAACTAGTAACGAGTGATGTCATATATCTACTGGCAGCCAGTAGCAAGTGATGTGATACACTTAGTGACAGCCAGTAGCAAGTGATTTCATATACTTGGTAACAGCCAGTAACAAGTGGTGTCATACACTTAGTGACAGCCAGTAGCAAGTGATGTCACACACTTAGTGACAGCCAGTAACAAGTGGTGTCATACACTTAGTGACAGCCAGTAACAAGTGATGACATAGACTTAGTGACAGCCAGTAACAAGTGATGACATACACTTAGTGACAGCCAGTAGTAAGTGATGTCATATACTTAAAGACAGCCAGTAACAAATGATGACATACACTTAGTGACAGCCAGTAACAAGTGATGACATACACTTAGTGAAAGCCAGTAACAAGTTATGACATACACTTAGTGACAGCCAGTAACAAGTGATGACATAATCTAGCAGGTAGCACAGAGTAACTCACTCAGTGTTTTGATGCAATCCTCCTGAGTGGCTAAAGCGTGAGCCAACAGATTCAGTTCCTGCTGGGAGATAATTATTCTGGGCAGTATCTGGTCGTAGAGGAGATGCAGCAGAATCTGATGCCTGTCGACAGCATTAAACTCAGAGTCCTCCATGCTGCAAGCAATGATAGTAACATGACAACCAACTAAATAATGTCGTCATCTCATCCTTTTCATGCAGGCTATGTAGTAATAACAATCTAGTCCAAGCTCTCTGGTCTTCATACTGAACATTTAGAATGTATGAGGCTACAATTCACACACAAAAACTCCATTGATAACAGCCAGCAACAAAACTTTAAATATGCACAATACACTATCAAACTTTGTAGTAATTACAGTCAATGAACTAAACTTCTCAGCAAGTACAATCAACAAACCAACATGCTTACCAGTCAATGAGAGTCTGACTGTGATCAAACATCTCCTCCATGTTGAGATTATATTCTTCATCCTCCAAGTAGTTGATACAAGAACTCAACTAAAATGAGACCGCCACTGAACACAACACCAGAGTCAGCTAATGGGTGACACCAGTAATGGTGGGCATATCATAATCTTTTACTAGACAATAAACTAGATAAATATAGTTAACAAATTGTATTATGGAGCTGAACTTGTACAAAAAGCTCAGTAACACAAAAAAAACATACCTTGTTACGAAAGCACCATTCTATCTGTTTGGTGCCACAGTTGATGGAGATAAAGTCAAGGACATACACAAGGAACCAAATACCATAGTTTCCATCCTCTATCTCAACGCTGCTGTCTTCTACTACTTCAAAAGACGAGTTTGAACCGAACCTAGTGAGATAGCTCACTAAAAGAGGAAAAACAGAAAATAAGAGTGATTGAACCAAACAACTTTAAATCAAGTTTGAGAGAAAAATTAATAAAAGCTACTGCTAGACTTATGAGACCCAACAGGAAAGAATACTCCATTTTACCACCAAAATCGAAACTTTCGACGAACAATACAATACTATAACAAAATATCCATGAGACTGACACTATTGGTTGATTCTGGGAATGGGGGAGTTTAACCCCTGATGTTAGGACACCATAACACCTATGCAACATTCACCGTTACCTGGGAATCATGAAATGCATTATCCTTCAATTTCTGGAGTTTTGACATACAAGTCAAGCAATGATGTTACAAATGATGTTTACACAGACCAACGTAACTGTTAGCTAGATGTAACAACTACCAATTGCAATCAAGAACGGCTTTAACACAGTCTCCAGACTAAATTAGGTTCCTATTGTAAAACAGTTATGGTGAAATAATTTCGGCCATTTTTATCGTTTTTAGTTTGAAATCACAACACGTAGAAGGGATCTCACTGTGCTTAACTGCCAACCAAAACTACAATAATCCAATGAAAAAAATAAGCCACATTGAGTCTTATAGCGATGAGAAAAATAATGAATAAACATTTAAAAACATTAATGCCAACAAAAATTTTAACTTACCAACCAAGCAAATATTTAAAACTTTCAAATTTTTTATCATACAACGATAATCCTACATCGAAATACTTGATAAGTATTACATACTTGGTGAGTTTAGAGAAAATAGTAAAGAACAATAATGTATTCATCAAAACAGCAACCGATGCTGATAACACGGATGTACTATACAACTATTATACCTTCGACAGTTAACGACTAAAACTATAGCCCTAGTATAATAGTAGTAGTATCAATAATGTTGGCCATTTGATTGGCAATACTACTTTTCCACTGAAAAATTACAGATATCTGTGACCAAAAATTATTACTTTGTTTCTTGACAGAAATAATTTCTAGTGTGTACACACTACTGGCCAGAAGAGAGCACAACTCTAGCTTGAATCACTTTATCTTGAAAAAAGTGGTTATAGTGAGAGGACTTTGAAACAAATAACAAATTCAATTTTAGCGATTATTAATTTACAAAACAGTTCGGCGTCCTAGAAAATGGTGAAAACACACATATTCTTAGCCATTTTTGTGATCAAAGAACCAAAATAACAGTTAATTTGTGTAGGATGGGAGCTTTGTATGTTGCCCCAACTAAAAAATTCCCTTTAAAGGAAAGTCTTGTAAAAATGATGGGAAAAAATATTTACATATTATTTATGTAAATAACACAAATCGGGTAATTAACAATTCATATTAAGTGATGCACACTTCAAATATAAACAGATGCTGGAAAAACGAGCTAATGCTGTGGAAGGTTGAAAGATAATATTTAGTAATTTTCATTTCCCAAATACCCATCAGCATTAAAACAGTTGCTAGGCAATGAGCGGTTGGTTAACTTCCAGGGTTAGTTAGAGTTATTTGATGATGTTGAATGACTTGGTTATTAAACAACGTATGAGACTTGTTTAGTACTATTGATTTCAGGTTTTAATCTTGAGTTTATTAACAATGTAATTATAGAAAAAAAAAACACTTGGGCAGGAAAGCTGCAATGACAATAATGGATTGTTTTGCTGAGTACTTCCCATAAGAAAAAAAAAAAAAAAACGCAAAAAAAGGTTTCAGCACAGCTTTTTGTTATACACTTGCCATTCAACGGCTTCAACAAAGCCTAAATTCATTTCAAGTAATCATTATTAGATGTCATTAATGTAGTCATAAACACTAACTCCTGATCGGCCAATCACCACTACAAACTTCCATATGATAATTATTAAATAATCAATTAGACCGAGCAGGATGCAGTCAGTATCAGATAATTTGCAGCAAATCAACAAATTTTTTCATGCCAGTTTGTAACCTAGCTGTGGAAAAAAATACCGACAATCATTTCTTCAGCGATTAAGTAATGCCATATCTGCAATGCATAAACTCCATTTTAGTAAATTCATACTTTGGTCGATAAACAAAGAAAACCAGAGCAAACACTTGTTTATACATGATAAACTCATTACTATAAGTGTACATTTGTGCAATACAATAAAGAGACCAAAGCAATGTGATGGCTACCAATCATGAACAGACCAGAAACAAAGACCTCACCCTAAGCCTGCTAACAACATTATTATGAAGGCATCTGTTCATAGTGCACTTGCCATGGGCAATTATATTTTGACAACTCAGCAAACAAAGTCGCGGCACCTCTGCTACTTGGTGAGACATACAACTTGGTTCACTATGTGTTTGCATAGACTATTATTTAAACAAATATGGAGCTGATCCAAAACTAGTAGTACCACACTAACTAGTAGTACCACACTAACTAGTAGTACCATACTAACTAGTAGTACCACACTAACTAGTAGTACCACACTAACTAGTAGTACCACACTAACTAGTAGTACCACACTAACTAGTAGTACCATACTAACTAGTAGTACCACACTAACTAGTAGTACCACACTAACTAGTAGTACCACACTAACTAGTAGTACCACACTAACTAGTAGTACCGCACTAACTAGTAGTACCACACTAACTAGTAGTACCACACTAACTAGTAGTACCACACTAACTAGTAGTACCACACTAACTAGTAGTACCATACTAACTAGTAGTACCACATTAGCTGGTAGTACCATACTAGCTAGTAGTACCACACAACCTAGTAGTATCACACTAGCTAGAAATACCACACTAACTAGTAGCACCATACTAGTAGTTGTACCATACTAACTAGTCTAGTAGTGTCACACTAACTAGTAGCACCATACTAGTATTTGTACCACACTATTGAGAGTGCAGAGCTGTGTGTACCTTTGATTGATAATGGTAGCGATGGGTTACTAAACAATGACACTTCATGTTGTACTTATATGACAGTCACCCTGGGAACACAAAGCTATTTGGATTTAAGAGTTGTTTTATTGTAAACTTGAATCTCCAGTTTATCATCTTTGGATTGATTGTACAATACACACTGCTTAGATTGTATTGTATATTACTGCTTACATGGCTCTGCACATTATAGGACTGTTAACATTTTATCGCTTGTTAAAAAGCTTAAACTTGAAGGTAACAGCTCTGATATGAAACCAACAATAATCTCCACAGAATAACTAAATCGTTTCATATATCTGCTAGTACCTACTTAAGGGTATATTTAGAAAAGAGAAGTCATAAAGGACAAGGAAGTAAGCTCACTGCAACAGCATTTCTAGTCACAAGTGCTATGGAGCAGTACTTGAATATATGAAAAATAATGTCAACTACCAAACGAACTTTGTTATGCTTGAGTCATTGTAGTAACTAGTTCACATGCCTACTTTTGGTTTTATTGATTATTAATGATTCGTGCGACAAAAGGGCCTCCACACTGCACTAAAGGGAAATGCTGTATGATAGGCTGTCAGAGATGGATAAGATTTTAAATTGACAAACAAACATTTTTTCGTTCGACCGGGTAAAAGCTGAATCACAGCAACGTATGATAGAGTAACGCGGTGAGTAACTCATAAATTACCACAGAGTACTTTAGGATAAGATATTGTAAATAATCATGGCAGAGTTTAGCTTCAGAACACTAGAGATAGTGTATGCCAATAGCATAACTCCCTCGTAGTGCCAAACTGACAGTGCTAAAGCAACGGTGAGAATAACAATAATATGCAGAACAAGAAACAAGAACAATAAGACAATTAGCATAAATAGGAAGCGATTACCATATTTTGGGTCAAGTCCATGTTTCTTGGCGGCAGTAGACAGACAGGAAGAGATTTTGTAGCCTTGAACTAGCTCTATAGCATCGATTACATGGGTGGTAGCGCAGTCTTGAATGAGATAAAGTTGCATAGCGACAACCAATGCAGGAGACACCAGTGAAAGCAGAGAACGCTCGGCAGAGAGTGTCTCATAGCAAAAGAAGCAAATGAGAGAAAGGAGCTGAAACAATACAACAAAGAGGGAGTGAAAATCATTACATAACAACATCATAGCTTAGCTAGCAACAACACATACTGTACAAAAGACAAAGAGGATGAAATTATGAGAGAAGGCTACCAGTGTAGTGTATTAATTAAATAGGTAAATGTAAACCTTTGTTTGCCATCAAGGAAACTAACAGAAAGTTTTCCGAACATTATTGTGTTATTGATACAGGGTAAGGGTATATAAAAGGTTTTTGGATTGACTGCAAAAAATGTGTAAATCTAATTTAAGGTAAAAAAAAACAAAAAACGATTGCAGCACACACCAGGAGTGAGTTTAATAAACATGGATGAATTTAAAGCACAGGCAGACAATCAATTGCTGATGAGGAAGAAAAAAAATCCTAACCCTACAGCATAAAAAGTCAAAATGCTGTTTTCTCATTAATATAAAGGCATATTGACAAAATTGGCACTTGTAGAACGCTGATTTTTTTAAAATTAAATTTAGTTAAAACACAATGAACATAACACTTATCAAGTTATACATTTATGATGTTCAATATATTATAAAAATATCATGATGGGAACAATGTGCTTGCAAGGAATGAGACAACGGCAGCAAAGCACCTATAGTTGATATAGGAATATTGTGGTGCGAGGGAGCCACAATACAACACAAATGCAAAAAAGATACATAGATATAAAGATAAGATGAGAAGTGTCATGAGTTAATAAGTTAACATAACTCATAACTTTAGTCTCAACATTTTTAGCAACGAAGTACATGCCAAACAACAAACAGTAGATTTTATATAGAAGCTGCAAAATACTGTGAGCCTTCGTATCATTGATAAAACTTGAAAATCTTGGGTCAGGATGAGGTACCGAGTCCACAACACTTGCAATAATAACTATATTTATAGCTTCGGGTCAGGATGAGGTACCGAGTACACAACACTTGCAAAGATAACTATATTTATAGCTTTGGTATCAGGCAAATTTTACTCGAGTTAAAACGTTGACATACACCAGCGAGATGTGTGCTGTGGGGAAAGAGTCAATAACTAATACACAATACTTTCATACAGTTTGCCAGATTGTGAATTATTTCACATATCATCATGCTTTTATCCGTTTATGGTACCCATAAAGAGAACTAAGTAAAAGTGTGAAACGTAAAAAAAATTGGTTTGGCATTAACAGGCTTGATTACAAGTTGAACTATTATCGCAGGTTTCTACAAACATGAATGAAACATTTCCAATAGACTAAACATTGCTACAAAAAGAGTACTTCCTTTGCTACCTACTGTACTTCCATCAACTTTGGGGTCAGGGGCGAGGAAACAGAACAAACTACTTTTTTGCGCAGTAAGCTATCCCTCTTACTAAAAAATTACTCGATAAAAAGATGAAAAAAATCACATGATATAATGACGGAACTAGTTTTCTTTTCTGATCCACCAAAACAAAGCCTGTCTTTCTTCTTTATGACCATCCTATTTTGCCTTGAAAGAAGTATAATTTTTTCATGTTGGAACTTTTTTTATTACGAATAATTTTATTCCAACTTTTCTATTGCTAATGGTTAAGAATAATTTTGGTAGTATGTGCAGACTTCAAGTTTCTATATCATTAATACTTTGCAATCACTTCCTTGATATGCTAAAAAATATAACTGCGTGGGTAATTTTCTGAGCTTGCATACAACGAGGATGATGGGATTTTCACACTCATTTGTACCATTAGAGGCACCCTTCAAGGATCTTTGGATTTCTTCTCATCTAAAAAAATGCGACTAAAAGAACAGACTGAAAGCTAAGGATGCAGCTTCTATTCAACAGTACCTTCGTAATAGCCCTTTAGTTTAGGAGTTTAACTGCAAATCTATGATTTTAAAAGAAATATTTTATTATTTGTCTGTGTGAATTTTCGATACGCGTTCTAAAAATCTAGAGATAAAAAAATACAGTACTTCAACAAGATCTCCACTATGTCACTCAGCAAGACTGACTGAGTGATGAATAATGAAAAAAAGGGATAATGTAACTACTGGGATAAATGAAACTGCTTTCTTAGACGGCATCATCATGTTTTAGATTTTTTTCGTCGCTTTGGCGATACAACTGGTATAATTTCAGATAGGCTGGAAACTAAAACTAATATGACAGGCCAGCATTATATCCAGTCGTTCCGGCAGTGGGAGTATTTAATTTATGGAGAGCAATGTAAAAGGCAAACAGCAAAAATAAGCATTATAAGGCAACTGTCTGCAGGACAAGCTAGAACTTTTAAGAAATTTATTATCGTGTGTTGTCATCAGGGATTAACACTATCTTATTTTAATGTTGTATCATTTTCATTCACGCACAAGTTTAATACAAGTTGTGATTATTTAGAATTACAAATTTTACACAACAAGCAAGATAATCTATTTCATTAATTATTATTGGTAATGATAAAATCAACAAAGTCATTAATCAATTGCCCTGAAAGTTAGAAAATTTAGGCAAAAGTAAACAATTGCCATTTATTAGTCACATACCACAGGACATCCCTTGTTTGGTAAACTTGGTGATGGTCAAAATAAGGGTAGGTTATTATTGTTATAAAATCTGCAACGAACTATTCATGAGCAGAACATAGGTATGGGGGTTTACAATGGTGACTATGCGCCACGTATATAAATCATATCAGTACCTCGCAACGGTGTAAGTAGGCTACAACAAGGGTACACCGTCATTAATTTACATTGGAAAACTTAATCAAACCTTAAATACAAAACTATGGCTGTACCACATAGTATTTATGAGCATAATTATTCAATTAATTTTTCTCAAGTGAATAAACCAAAACCTTTTTAAAAAAAGATTTCAAAGGCTATACCGATCCCTTGAGCTTTCTCAATGACATCATTTTGTCATATCAGTTGCTTAAAATGTCTCGAATCAGAATAATAGTCGAGTCAGTCTTGTTTTTAATAAAAAGCTACATGATCGACTAAATTACTTCCGGTTGCATTGCTAAAGAGAAACTACGTGCCAGGTCTCCATTCAAACACGATCTGTGAGCCAATACTAGGTTGGTCAGAATTAACCAAAGAACAAAGTGTTTGTAAAGCTTTGGATTGGAAAAATTGGTTTGGAAACTTGCCTTGTAAACCGGTGATCTCTATAAATGCCATCGGCCTTTAATTTTTTTTTACCTACAATATTTTGTTGCAAAGTTTCCTTCTCAGCCCACTGGTATTCATTCATGTTTATGTAACAATAAACGTATGACAATACAATGTTGCATGATTGTGTTAAAGTCCATATATGATATGACGGACGAGCTATTAAACTTGTCATTAGTGTTGTAATGGATGCAAACAGAAATTTACGTCAACAGGTATGAAGGCATACAAACCGAGAATGAACAAGGACAAATTCTAAAACTATGGCCAATTCTGCTAAACACTTCTTGGAATTACTGGAAAATATTATTTTATTTTATATCCCATTTGACACATTTGCCCATGTCCAGTCTGTTTACAGTCAGTTCAAAATCCATCTTAACTTATCGTGCATGGTAAAGTGTGACTGATCTCCCAAGAATAATAATAATAGCAATATATGCATTGTTAAGTGTGGCAACATGTCTTTTGAAGCAATGGTAGAAATTGGTTCAATTACCATTTGTAAGAGATATGCTGTAGTACAGAAATACAGAAATAGTTTTAACATCATATAAACAGTCATCAAATTGTCCACCCTTTTTGGCCTCGCACCATCCGATAGTTTAGATCGGACTAACTCAATGTTGACATTGACGGATTATTCAACTTACTCTGATCAACAATTTTGCTCCAACCCATTAGTGTACCCGTTGTATGGTACAGTGAGAAAATATCATGCCCTATTTGATAATAATAATTCGTAGAGAAATAAAACATTTAACTGAAAACTCAAGTTATTTTAAGAAAAATTAGTTGTGCTGGCCGACTCCAGCAAATGTGATAAAGTTGATTTGATCTATGAGCTAGATGCTCGCGCGAAAGAACAATGCAAGCTGAGCCAAGCACAGGGATTTGCTCATAATTGGCCTAATTGTTGATGGCTATTTTCAGATTAACCAGTGGCTGTACCTAACTATTTTAAGCATGTTCAAGTTGTGGTTGACAAATCACTTTGTCTGACCCAGATATGTATTATTACACGCTAAAATACTAAAGAATATTTCTTGACTGTGTATTTTCATCAGCTAACCATCAACATAAAAATACGTTAATAATAGATCACGCTGTGATTTAGTCCCAGCAAGGTTTGTCTTATTCACCTTTTTCTTGCTATTGATGAATTTCATTTCGTTTAATGTTTTATAGTGATTTGCAATGATGATGTGTTATATTTTTATAGTTTTCACGAATACATATTTATTATTCACGTCAAAACCAATAGATCCCACTGCAGCACAGCTGCCACATTAGTAGTTAAACCAAAGTGACGGAGAAGTAGCATTTACTTTGAAAAAGACGCACTTTCTGTATGCATTCCTTTTATTACTATAATAATAATAGGTATTAAATTTAATAACTACTGATATGATTTTTTTATTTACTAATTATTAATACCTTACTACCTACTGTTATTATTATTTATAATTTATTATTAATAATAATTATAATAATAATAATTTAATAAATAATAATAATAATAATTATAACAATTAGTAATAGTAATTATTGATAATAATAATTAATAACAGATTACAAAAACAAATAATAATAATAATTATTATTATTATTCATAATAATAATCATAATAAAATAATTATTATTAATAATAATAATATTATAATTAATAACTAAATAATAATAATTCAAATAATAATAATAAATAAGAACAATAAAATAAATAATAATTAATTTAATATAAATAATAATCGTAATAATAAGTATAGTATAATATCAATTATAATCATAAATAAATAATAAAATAAACATTATTATTATTTTATTAATATCATTTTTTATTTATTATTATTTTTTTAACCTAAGTCTAAGAAGAAGTAGTAGTAGTAGGTAGTAGTTTAAGTAAGTTGTTGGATTATTTATTAACAATAAAATAATAACACTAAGTTAACTGAATTCAACATAATCATCATTTAGACTGCAATGAAAAAACTTCTACATCCTTGAGAAAACAGAGAGAAAAATTATGATTGATTATTATTTATGTTATTATCGTTGTTATCTCCTTTTAGGTAATCATCATCAATCTTCCTGATTATTCCCCACTTATTAATACTGTGCAGGAAATTCCCATATGGCCTATTGTAGACCATGTCTGTCGCCGTTTCTGATTTCGTTATCATTTTGAGGCATTCACTGATTTATATCGACAAAATAAGTAAATCTCCGATGAATAAATTATTGTGGTGTAAACTCCTACGGATACGCTTGACCTCTCTGAGTGCTGTATAAAATACTTAGATGGTTCGTAGATGACGTCTTTTTCTTTATTTACATGAAACTAAGCGCTGATGAATGGATTTGATGCGTGGTAATCTAAGCAAAAATCAAATACTAGCAATCATCATCATAATACCACTCTTCCTAGCAGCAACAAATTTTCGTAGTTTGAACAGCATGGGGTACCTGAATAGCAGTGTACCATGATTTTCATTTTGATCTTTGGTTGCTTAGCTTTATTTATTTAAATTATTATTTATTATATTTATTATTCTTATTATTATTATTATTATTATATAGTATTATTATATTTATTATTTAAATTAGTGCTTATTATTATAGTAGTAATGATAATAAATAATTTAATTATTATAGTAATAGTAGTAGATAATTTAATAATAATAATAAGCTATTGAATTGTTATTATTAATTAATTATATTATTTATTTATTTATTAGTTAACTTATTATTATTATAATTATTATTATATTATTATTATTTGTAATGAATAATAAACAATTAACAATAATAGTAGTTATTATTGTTATTCTTATTTATTATTACCAATGATAATAATAATAATAAACTATTGAAAATAAATGAAATAACCAGGGATCCAAAAGAAAAATGTGGTATAATAATTAATATTAATAATAATACTACTTTTAGTAAGTTTTCAATTGAAAATAAATACAGTAATAATAATAATCATAATAATGATAATACTTTATTAATAATTATAACAACAATGGTTATTAATAATATTATATATATAACAATTACATAATAATAGTTTATTACTTATAATTGTTAGTTATTGTTATAATAACAATAATAATAAAAGTATATATGTTGTATACGTATAATAATAAGTTGTTATTAATTATTATTAATAATGAAATAATAATTTTTGGTTAGAAAATGAATAAATAGCAATAATATGTAATGTATATAGTAATAATTATAAATTGTATAATAATAATTTGGTACTGTTGGATTATTATTGAATGTTAATTGCAATATAATGAATAAATGATATCATTATCATTGACAAATTTGTTTTGTGATTATTTCATTGAATTGTTGTTGCAGCTGTCGTAATCATCATAAATAATAATTCTTATAATTGTAACTGTTGTTCTGGTGTTGTTCGATTATTAATTTAAATGAAAAATCATGGCAATTGAATAATAATACTGATAATATGATTGTTATAATAACTCTTATTAGAAAAAACATATCAGCCATCAAGCAACTTTATTCATGATCAATAAAGGAAAAGATGGCCATTTATTTAGGTTTGATAAATCTTCGCTAAAAATGATGATAGGCCACTGGCTGCTCCAATCTACTGGCTCGGTGGTGGGTGGGTGAGTGGATTTGAGTGTATAGAAATGAAACAAAGAAGGTAAGATACTCCAAAAAATAAAAGATGTAAAAAAGTCACCACTCTTAGCTGACATTCTTACTCAATTGTGAGCAGACTTGTGCATTATAAAATAGTAGAAAGTTGCCAGAAGGTCTCACTGATGAAATAAATGCTATCATCAACAACATAACAGTCTATTTGCTCACTTACCAGTGATATGAAAAAACAAATTATTTTCAAAGACCTGAAAAAAGTGGTCAAGAGTGTCTCTCCTTCAGGCACACTACCAGCTGAATAAATATCAGTACCTACCTAGATATACTCGCTGTGGGGAGAAAATTGCAATTTAAGCAGTCGTTCAAATCTACAGGTTTTAATATCACACTCTGGGATAACTTTGGTTAACATTTCAAGAAAACTAAAATACTGTGATTTTTGTTTTTAACAGTTGCATTATTGTTTATTTTGGAGAAAAATTTTGTGCCTTGCAGAAGACATGTTTAAATAATTTTTGCATTGTTTTGACCAGCGAGTTTGAGCTACATGTAACACATCTACAACTTTTCATGCAGTCTACTAAGTGAAACAAACCATTCAGCAGTCCAAAAATAAGGAAAAGAAACATTTTGGAAAAATGTAAATACTGGTTCAGGTATAACTCAAACACCTCATTTTCTCGGATGTTGGAGTGTCTTATATTTCACTCATTCTTCTCATATACTCTCTCCCCCACCGCCAGGCCAGTAGATTGGAGCCGCTCGTGTGATAATCTGTTTTTTTTAGGCTAGTTATATCAATGGCTGGTAACTTAGTTTGGTTCGCAACTGTTTGATTGATAGGCATACAACATTGATCATATGAAATGTATACTGTGCATGCTAATTCACTGCCACGATTATTGTTGTTGCTCTTATAGGCCAACTCTGCTTATAAAATTGGTGGTGGTCACTGACTTGCCCAAGAGGAATGGTGCTAAAAAATAGCTACAGGAATGACAATATCTTTTAATTACATCATGGGTTGTACCACATCTGCTTATGACAATCCAGGTAACAACACGCTAATTATTTTGGTCTTCGATATGTTTAAATACTAAACCGGGTTGGTTTAACTAGACGAATGTTCTCATGTGACACTGGCCCACTACAGAGTGGTGAATTTCCCTTTCCATTTTCTGCATTATTATAACATAAATGCTACAAAAGTATTTACACCAAGAAACTGGTTCAATCGATGGCGGTAAGAGAATATCTTTAAACGCCAAGCAATTTTAAACACAATTTAGATTCTCCATTTGGTTATTGTACTCTAAAAACTATATAATGTTGCAATTTTCCCAAGCGCAAAAGTTTTATTCAAGTAACTTTACTGTTATGATAAATCATGAGTATTTTTTTAACTGTATAACAGTAACTAGAACTAAACATTATTAGTTATAAGATTAAAACTCTTCAGTGTGTTATAGAACTATTTTATTTTTCTCAGTATTACTTAATCTCAGGCAGTTACAAGCTGAAGTGGTGGTATCCCTGCTCTTGACTGGGAGGTATTGATTGATACTTTGTTCCGTTTGAATGTATCCATTGGTTACACTCCGTATTTCATGTCAATGTTTGTTTAACAAGATAAACTAAATCTGAGACACAAATTGTGTGAAGTTGATTGCTAGATCCGTATCAACAGGTAATTTGGTCCCAGCCTGTCTGTCTGCGTGCGAGGTTATTGTTCCAGTTATTTAAAACGTCTATCTAATCTATTTGTGAAAATGATAATTTTAATAGTAAGTAAACAAAATCTACCACCCCCCCCCCCCCCTCCCAACTTTCAATAGTGAATTTTAAATTACTTTTGGACAATAGACATATACTTTGTTAGACATCATGCTGGTTGTGCTCTTTTTTTGTTTTCAGTTTTTTAATTAATTTTTGCTATCTATTTACTTGCGATTAATATTTAAATCAAGCCTATCACCTGACTCAGATTGTATGACAAAATATTTCCCGGTTATCCTCAATCAATATTTACAGTACACATACACCTCTGGTTATATCTGTTTATATCATTCTCTTTACAATTGCGTAACGATTGCTTTTGTTCTTGTAAGTGTTGTTTTGTGTTTTCTTACGTTAAAGATTTTGCACTAACTCGTGCAGACATAATTGTGTTTTGGTGAAGCGTGTAATTCTATTGTGTTTATTTTGCTGCAACAGCACTAGTACTTGTTTACTTGGCTAGCTATACATGGAACAAACTTTTGTGCTAAGACACGTTCCTCAGGTGATAGTCAGCAAATGATACCGCTGTAGTGAATGAGTGTGCACACTTGGGTGTGTATAATACCATAACATTCTGTATGAGATCTCATCAAATCATCGTCGCTATTATTTTTTAAGTCTCCACCAGCTGCGTTATAAATTTTCTGCGTTTTAGCTCAGTTTCCTGAAGCCCGCGGTTACTGGTACAATATAGATCATGAATGTTTGCCGTGAATAGTTCACTCACTCGGCATTACTACTACTAGTACCACTCCACTGCTACTACTACCACTGCTGCTACTACTACTACTACTGCTACCACTGCTACTACTACTACTACTGTACTGCTCACACTACTACTGCTACTGCTCATACTATTGTTCATAGTACTGCTCACACTACTAACTGCTACTACTTGTATTACAATCATTTTTTCGATACAAAGACGTCTAGAGACAATACTGTTGTCACTAATACCGCTAATTTGCACATTGCCTTATTTGTAGATATAACACAGAGACAAGTAGGTTTACATCCAATAATAAAGTCATCTCACTCGACTCACGCTGATGAGTCCGTGGGAGGCACTAAACCCACCAGACTGAAAAGCTCAAAAGTTGCACCATTGGCTGCCGGCAGCAATGATGATTGTTTAGCAACTGATGGCAGGGGTTCCCCCGCGTTGTCAGATCGAACAGACACTAACAAGTCAATCAAGCGGGTGGCGTTCACAGACAATCCCCATTCAGAGTTAGGTTCTCAGGTTACAGTGACTAAAGTCGATTTGCGTAATGGCAGCACTGTCACCATATCTGGGTCACCTACAGAACTAAGACGAGCTCGAAGGAAACGCGAGAAAAATTTGCGAAAGCATTTGCTGAACAAGATGGGTGAAGCTGAGGTGAGTAGTTGCCTACCCTTGTATGTTCTCCATGTTGTGTATGATGCAATCATTGTAGAACCTTCAGTACCTTCATTTGGTACGAATATTAGGGTTACTTACCACCTACCATCTGTCTTTGCCCCTATTGAGTATGGAATTTCTTCATAAACTAACATGCCAAGCTGAGTTTTTGTAAAGAATCGTGCTATTTGCCTGACCGAGAAATATTTTTATAGAAAGTTTATTCAGTGTGGGTACGAAAAAGCATCTTTTGTATAGTAAGTGGCCACTGACTCCAACAAATTTTGTGACGTTTGCCATTTTTAGTGAAAGTTTACGCTGAACTGTTGTTGATTGATCTTTATTTTCAACTAGTAAAAACAAAATATTGCGATTTACTAAGTTCTTGGAACTATTAGCGCTGTGATGTGACCTTCACCTACTGGTTTAATGCATCCAATGTTTAATTAATGCCAGGCATAGTGTCAGATTGCGTTATCTGATATTGGAATAAAATAAATATGTTTTCACATGCAATGCAAAAGTGTCTGTTGGAGCATACTCAATAATGACTCCATGCAAGCATCCTAGTTTCTCACCTTGTAAATAACGCCTTATCCTTTTCCTATAGTGTTAGCTTTAATAATCATTCGAAGTTGTCTGTTCTTGTAAATTGAGCAGACAACTGCATATTTTGACGCACTATGATTGTTTGTACCTTTTTGCGACCATTGTAGTCTATATCGGAAAGATTATTGTTAGAAAGTGAGAGGTTGTCCCTGACCTCATCCATGTCCAGAGCGACTTCGAGAACTGGTTCATCTTTCCCTCTTCAACTTGATCATGATCAAGGCTAGTATTTGGAGTTAGGTCAATTTTCTGTGTAACTCTATGGATTCACATAACCATATGCTACAGATTACTTTATATATGATATATGTACATATAACTCTATGTATATTATACTTACATATAACTCTATTAAAGTAGCTCCACGACAACTCTATGCAGACTCTGCACAAAACTTTAGCAATCTCACTGGTACTGTTAATGTTACAGGAGAAGACAATACCACTGAGGCTACAGATTCAAATACGCGCCAGAGAGAAATGTAAGGAATAGGGACACAGTTATGATATTACACTCTGCTGCCACTGCAGCTGGTACTGCTGCCTATTATCCACTTAGGTCTAATACTTGACAGCAGACAGTCATAATGAGATATGTTATAGATTATGCATGTCTAGCCCTTCTTTAACTCGGTAAAACAAAGTTACCAGATAAATAATTTATTTATTTTTTACTGATATAGATTTGGTAGAATTAGTTATTTTATGAAATGTTTCAATGTTTTTCATTAATTAGATCTGACAGCTCACAACATTCTTATTTTTGGTACAAACCAATTTTACTTTTTTTAATCTGTTCAGCCCACGATTGCCTGTCCTGGTCGCTGGTGTAAATTTAGTTCAACAATACAATGCATAAGTGCTGGTACACAAGCTATACTGACTGGCTATTAAGTTGGCTTGAAAGGAGGCTATGTTATACCTACTACGGTAGGAAAGCACTACAGAGACAGTGTTTCACAGAGTTGTCTTCTCTAGCCAAGAGCCCAAAAAGGGTGTAACATCTATTTATATTACTATTTAATAAACCTTTGCTACTGGGTCGCTGATTAAAAGTCAGTTGTGTACTGATAACAAGTGGCCAAGAGAAAATCATACGCAAAGTACAAGAGTCAGAATTAGCTGTAGAGGTGAACAAAATCAAATTTTTCTGAGGTAGCTTGCGTATTTTATTGGTAATCTTTTACGCCTTTTGTTGGCTGAGCGAAAAGGTCATATGGCATTTTATAGGCTGGTTGGTGTAGGCTCTAGGTGATCTTAAACAAATTTTAGATCCTTTGATATTATGGACTTTAGATCAGGGATGTGGGGCAATTGTGGTCAGACTCACTGCTGAATGCTTTCACAATAGTGTTTGAATAGGTGCTTTGTGCATTGATCTATATAGCCCAAAAGCTGCCTTAGAGCCAGTTATTGCTCACAATACGATTATTGTGAGCAATTGCATCATACCAGCTGCCGGCAGCCACACAGAGGTGTCTGAGTAATATATGTCCAGCATTCTTATCAGCTCCAAATGCACTAATATTTGAATAAGTTAAGAGGTCACTCAGCAAACTTCAGGATGAAATGAAAGCCGTAGAATGTTGTGGTAGAATGCAAATAGGTTGCAGCTGCAGATATTTCAATAACTATCAAAAGGTGACAACTCCGTATTTACTTTGCAGCTAGAAGCCCTGGTGGTTTGAAATAGAAGCATAGTGGCATCTGCCTAACCACTTGTTGGCGTTGTCACTTGGTGCAGGCTGAATAGTCAGACACTGGCTGTCAGATTCCACGCTAAAGTGCAAACCGGGTATCACAATACAATCCCAACTTATCGCTATGGTTATTAGCTTCTATCCCTCATACCCAAGCGGAGTGCCGCTGCCGACTCATAGAAACAACACAACTAGTATCTATAACTAGCCGTGCAGTAGTGGTTTATACCACAAACTGAACGCTGACTGACAAGTTCTCTGCTAGAGTGTGATATTAGTGACAGCGCTAGATGCTGTCACAGCTGAAGAATGTATAAGAGTCAGTATGATCTTTATTCAGTACCACAGTGATAGAATTTCCATTAACTGTATTACAGTAAAAGCCAGACAAACATTCAAAACGCTTAGCTGTTGATATGGACAGCAAAACTGCACCAACTTATCAAAGATTGTAATTTAAAGTTGTCTGCTCATGCTAGTTTATTGGAGTTGACCTCTCTTTTTTATCCTACGTAAAGACTCGCCTGCTGTAAAGGGGTGTGGCCTATGGCATATAACCAGATGCGAGCTATTTAATATTTTCTTCATTATGTGTTATGCCTTCATGCAATACATTCAATCAACTCTACCACTTGTTCTATTCACTACAAATCTGAATACTTGTATATATGTGTACGCAGGTTCATAGAACAGTTAAAGCATAGGTAACACAACATTACATTCCATCAAGCATCAAGAAACTAGATATACTACCACATCAAGGTATCAAGAGTTGTTAGAATCAAGGACTGTACTCAAGTGTATACACCAAGTTATTTAAGACTGCTAGGTAGAAGGTTTTTTCTAAATACATAAAACTCCAGCAAAGCATTAAACGTCTGATTGGGCCAAGTTCCCGGGTACCAGCGAAATACGACAAGTCGTCCAGTACACTGTGATTAATTGATTTTGGCAAGTATAACAGCTGGAATTGCAGTAGCAGAGTCCCAGTTAACAAAGTTCTCTCACTCGGTTTTACCCACAAGGGGAAATCCCTGTTTACAAAGACATTGTGTATTGGACTGTGATAAAGTTGTTAGTTTTGCATACAATACTTGTAGGGTAAATGAAAAGGTTATACACAGACCAATCATTAAAGAAATAATAATTGAAACATCTAGAAGTATTTGTAAACCATTTAGAAGCAATAATCACAATACATGTTACTGCTGGCCGTCATAAACTTTATCACAATCTGATTGGGTGCCAACTTAATCAACTTGAGAAGAGCTAAACAACACACCTCACACTGTGTTGTCATCGGTAGTTATTTCTGAAAACTGTAGATTGAAATATTAGGAGGGATCAAGTAATGAAGCCCAATAAAAAAAAAAGGTGCCATTAAATGATATAACTTTTCAAGGTTGGAAGTTTTCGCCAACGTAGTATGATGGAAATCTCACAAAATTGAACTGTGACTATTGACTGTTACCGATGCACTGCATATTAGTTACCAATATTAAGTAGATGAAATTTTACAACTAGTTATTTGCCAATGATATTTATGTTCAAAGGATCAATCAATCAAAATCTTTCATCTCTCAAGAGCCATCCGTTTAATGAACATTTTTTCACTCGTCAACAGAAATGAATGGAAATTTTTTCAGGTGAAGAATTTCTGTTTAATTCAGGCAAAACCTTTTGATGGGTTAAGTTTGATAGAGTTAATCGAACAGAAAGTCTGACATGTTCACGCTAACTTAATAACTCAATACTGGAGCAATGGTTGACACAAATAACTACTGTAGTTGCTGTATTAATACCTATATGCTACCAAATTATTGAAAGTAAGCTTGCTAAGTTTCAGAAAAAAAACACTTGGAAATTCAAAATATTTCACAGCCTGTGTGAAAAATAAAAGTATGGCTAGCTGATTTTAGATTTCAGAAAAAACAAATATCATACTGAGTTAAGTTTCAAATTGAGGTTTTACAGTACAATATCAGTTGATAAGGTGGGTTGTAGGGTCAGCATAAGGCAGCAGATACTACATACGGATAGACGGATAGACGGATAGAAGTCACAATGAGGATCTCATAAAGCAGGAATATTAACAGGTATTCAGTTATATTGTGTTTTAAAAGACTATTTCTGTATAAAATAGTGTTCTGAGGTGTGAATCAAGAGCAAGTTTTGTTACCATATGCCGAGTACATAGAACTGGAAAATGAAATCATCCAATGATGTTTGTTAAGCCTGGTTCACATACACATTTCCTAGATGCTCGCAAGTGATCGCGGATCCCTCGTGCGAGCATCTGCGATGTATGTCAACCAGGATTTGTATTGGCTTGTACGACGTCGCACGCTGTCGTAGAAGCTCGTAAAAAAGTTCAGCTGAACAAACTTTCGTGCGACCGTCGTATGATAGAGAGTAAATTTTCTTACTTCCTTTCTCAAAAACCACATTCAGGTCAAGGTTACTCATGTAAAAATGACTGCCATCAAAAAATTATAATAAATAATAAAATTATTATTGTTTAATTATAAATATTGACGATTATTTATTATTAATTTTCTGAGTGAAATATTGTGATAGTTGATTAAAATTTATAAATACATATGTTTCCTGTAAATTTTTATGTAATAGCATAATTAGCATATTATTATAAATTGAGATTCAAAATTTTTTATTAAGAGATGGTAAAAAAATGATAATACACCATTGAACAACAGTTATAAATTTAATTAAACAATATGGAATAACATTTAATGATAATATGAGCAAAAATGTAATAAATTTTTATAACTGCTAGAAATAATAAATTATTTGGTGTAAATTGAACACAATAATTCATTTAGTATGTATATAGTCGTTGGTCAGTGAAGACGTGTTTCGAGATTTTATTACCTCCCAGTCCAGAGAGTGATTATACCTCTTGCGATGGTGGGTTTGCCAAGTTTATGTGAACATGTATCGCGGATCCGTCGCAAGAGGGATCCGCAATCACTTGCGAGCATCTACAATATGTATGTGAACCAGGCTTTAGTTGAGAGGAAATTGAATTTTCTCAAAGGAAAATAGCAAGTAAATTTACACCATGCCTAAGCAAAACCGCCACCATTGTGCCTAAAAACACTATTCACAGTCAACAATTTTCTCTCTGTGAAAACCTAATGTAAAGTTACAATCACTGCTAGTCAAAAACTATTTAACTGTAACCAAGATGGTGTGGGTATATTTCAATTCGCTCTATTCCGCAATCTGCGCATTAGTACAACCCTTCAATCAGGCAGTCTGTCAGCATGCAAAAGCTCTAATGACTTACACGTGCTAAAAATCATATTGAAAAAAATTGGCGATATGAAAATAATTGAATGCTTTGATGTGTTACTGTGTAAGGTTTGTTTGATTTACAAAAAGTTGTTCAGATATAATATATATATTATAATATACGCTGTTTATAGTTACACTTCTCTGATAATAGTGCTCGATTACTGAAATTGAATTATGTCATCGTAGTCTAAAATGAGCTTCACCAGTAATAGTTTTGTATACAAGTTGGTAATGTAAAAGGTTTACATTTACACAAATCACTGGGTCACCCTCATCTACTAGCAGGCAGTAGGGAACTTCCTATCAGCAGTTGGCTATGTTAGTGCGCATTAAGCAAACTAGTAGCTAGCTAGTAGTGAGATATGCCTGGCCGCACCAGTATGTGTGTGGTACTTATGGCGGAGTGAGAGGGGATTCCCCTGGTGCAGTCAGCACCTTTGACCCTGGGCTTTGATATATCTATTTACAAATGAAGATTACAATATCATCTATCAATGAGAAACTGTTACAAAGTTGCTTCCCATATTTTTTGCGCCAGCCTATTTTTAGCCAATGACATTGGATTATTTTCAATCATTGATGAAGTGCTGGGCCCTATCGGGTGAGTCAAATTTTGAATACCAAATTCGTGCCGGATATAGACTGTAATCGCAACTTACACAATTGAATCGGGATTCGCTATTTATAGTAATGGGCCGTAGTTTTTGTAAGTACCAGAAACATGTCACTGTTTCCATGTGAGTGTGCATAGCTGTTCTTTCTAAAGAAAATACAGCTATATGCCTACATGCAAGTTGCAATATGCGTACGTGATACTGCCTAATATTCTATTATCATGTATTATCATTATCATTCTATCATCTGTAGTCTGGCTCGAGTCTCTGCCTATCCAGCGATAGTGCAGGGGGTTACCAGTGGTAACCCATCGCAGTTATGATAAATTCCTGGACAATATTATGAGGGAGCAGCTGACATTCCTGTTATACTTTATCCATGTTTTCAACTCCCTCATAATATTCTACTGCATGAATAAAGCCATATTGTTATTGTAACTCGGCACTGGTTGCCGCTTGTGCAGAGTAAAGCTGCATATTGATATCATACGCATTGCAATTGATTGTCAACCCTAACATTTCAAGGAGAATAGGTGCTTTCGGCTACGTTCGCGCGAAGAACAGTGCGAATTTACAAGTGTTTTTGAAAATTGAGGAGCGCGAATCTGGCAAGCATGTAGCCATTTAGAGAAACAAATTTCTCTAGTTATCTTATTTTACACCAATTATACGTCGTACAGGCTAAAAATTGTAAAATTAGTAGTAACAATAATAAGTATTAATAATTAATATTATTAATAATTATATTAATATTTATTATTATTAAAATATTAAATAATAATTTCTACTAAAACAATGGAAACAAATAAATAGTTGCTTTTAGCACCGCTGTAGTGGATTTTTATAGCACCCAAATGTGCACACTTACCTACAAATAGTTCTGACATTAGTCATTTAGCCATTGGATGATCAGAAAAGCAGTTTTAAACAATATCGAATTGACCAACCTTGCGGCGGTAGGATACCCACCCTGCATCGGTCCAGTACCGACTCTGTATTAGTCAGTACCGACTCTGTGAGGACCATACTGGGCTGGCAACAAGATGGGCCCTGAGAAAACAAAATAGCTTTAAAAAACTCAGGAGCCAAGATCCACAAGATATTCACCTATATACCTGAGATAGCTAAGGACCAAAACTTAGAAGCCTGATATACCTGCCACAGGAAGTAGAGAAGCTTAGGGTTGGCCAGTCAGCCTACGACTCCACCCATCACTTCTGGGCATCATATACATTCAACTTTATATGCGTTATTTCATTCATTCGTATTTATATCTGTTTGCTCATTTGCCGCATTATGTTCTACTAATGTGGTCACTTACCTGTTTTATCTCCTGTGCCCTGGCTATAAAAAGCAGAGCTCGTGTCCTAATGTGCAGTACTGTATTGGATCTTACACTTACTTGTATTCTTTGAATTAGAATAAATGCATTTAACGCAAAAGCACTGAGTAATACGTCTGGGCCAACGCTCTTTACTGGTTGTGAAGTTGAGATAACTTCTTCACATCAGATTCGGTATTATATCGACCTAGAATTGCCCCTTGGAGACAGGTAATTGGTGACAGCAGGCCATCGGATGCTACTGACCTGACTGCGTCAGCGAATGAGAAGTTCAGCTGGTGACAGTGTTTAGTTAGTGGATTAGTTAGAAGGCCCAAAAAATCCACTACACCACAAATATATTAATACTGTACCCCAAGATTATTACAATTATTATGGCCTTGCGTCAACAATTGCTGATTGCATGATGACTCATTGTTTTTGTTGCTGTAACCAAAATGAAAATACTGATTGCCATTAAAACGGCTCGGTTTTTTATTGTTAAGCATAAATACAGATAAGACAACTCCTGATTTTCAAACCAGCGTTGTTTCTCACTATCATTATTCATTTTGAGTTTTTTTGCAAAACCAAAGGGTGAAGAAATCCAATGTTTTATTCGCTGAAACAAGAGAAATTCACTCATTTATTACTACCAGACCTTGCGTGGACTTAGCCAAAAGCTCCTAATATATACTTATAGAACTTCAACAAACTCTCTCGTTATTCTGTCCGGGGTCCTTTCTTATAGCTTTAAACGTAGAGATCCTCAACTCCAGACTTCTTTTTGCTCCCTATTACTAGCAACGCTACTAGTGATTGACTAATGTACACGTCATGCTCACTTTTTGTATACTACCCTTTCACTTTATACACGGAAATCAAATTATCAATCAATCGTGGACTGGAGGGGCGGAAAACCCAGAATGCACAGAAATGAAATTATCATTAATTTATCAGAGAAAAACGCGCGGCCTGAGAAAGTTTTCAAACAACAGGGAAATTTCAATTAATTACGAGGATTTCCAGATTTTGTCCACTGTTTTATATAAGCCCGCAATAAATATTTATTAGGTTTCCCCAGTAATAAAAATCTTGCTCAGGTTGCACGTTTTTCTTTGTTGGAGCTCTCTGCCTTTTTTAACTGAATATTAGACCAGATTTTGGGTAAAATTTGTTGGCAAATTGCACAAAGCACTATCAGGATGAATGGCAGCAAAATGACTATGTGAAACATTTTGATCATCAGCGGTTAAAACAAGTTTTGTGTAATTGTTACATATTTTAATATCTGGAGAGATGTCTGCTTATAAAAATTTCTTGCTGTGAAACGTGCTATATAATTAATGTCAAATACCTTCAAAAAGTGACTAAATTGGCCTCTGTTTAATTAAGTTCATATGAAAAAAGTTAATTATTTTATTTTAATACATTGTAAGTTTTTTGGTAACAAACATCTTAAGCAGATTTATTATTTGATTGTTGTTGAGCACAACAACAACGCTGGAAATGCAATTATGGCAGCTTTTTGCCAAATAAAATTTCTAATCCCTTAAGTTTGTTCCTACAATGTTAATGTGAAGAAACGTCTTTAGGGTCTTTAAAAAACAAAACCAGTGACTATTCAAGGAAATTGTATGATTTCCTTTTAGAAGCAGATTCTGAACAATAAAAACGACACTTATTTTCCAACGATGACAAGGTTTTTATACAAAGCATTGAATTTACCAGAAACTTCATTCATCAAATCATCAATTATCAACCATCTGTTTTGTCCATCTCTGGGAAAACTCTTCGTTATATTTATTATTCACTCGTGAAATAGCACGAGGGAATGAAATTGTCTGACCAATAAATATACACTACACTAGTAGAACTTGACACACAATTGCAGCTGATATACAGTAGATATAGAACACTGAATGAGATTGTTAGTGAAGATTAATACCAATGATTAAAAGGTGACATAGCAGAAAGCATAGTAAGAAAAGCATAATACATTTAACTGTTATCCGAAAACAATGGTTTTATCTTATTTCACCCGTTACATCAAGTCAACCTCATCGTCAGCTATCATCAAGCACTGCATTTGCTCCATGAAAACTGCCAGCAGTCTAGTAACAAAAATACAGTGAGGTGTCAGTGAGCAAATAATTTTTCCAATATTATTATATTGAGTGATCATAACGTGCTCAAAACTCCTTTCATTGAGTTTTGTGTTTGTAGAAATGAATAATATATTTCATATTTTGTAGAGGTTCATGGCCAACTACAACAGAAAAAGGGGGAGCAACTGCCATACTGAAAGAGTTGGTTATCAGTGGGAAACTGGAGAAACAAGAGAGCCAGGTGGAAAAAAGAAACAGTATGTCATTGGTTACAAAAGGTATGAAGACTTAGAGCATCATAATGGCAAGGTTCTAACCAGTTTATTCATGATTGTATTGGTATAATATATGAGTAGTATAATAAGAGCAAAACTCCAGACTGGTGTCCAAGGAAAATATGGTTTTCCTGGTCCCAAGTACCTTTTTGAGCACCAGGTGTCAATGAGAACCTTTAGATATGCTTTTTTGTGTGCACCAGCTGTTGATTATATCAGTTGATTACGTTGCGCTTTTATATTGTATATGATAATGATTATTGTCTATGTATTAAATATGCAGCGGTAGCTTATATTGGGATTTGTATTACCGTTTTGATTGTTGGTTGTTAATAGTATATTGTGAGACTTGATTTGCATCGCCGAGTTGCAAGTTTTGTTATGACCCATTTGTATAATACAACAGGTAAAATATAATAGGTAAAATGTATATAATATTGATTATAAAGTCCAAGTTTTATTTATATAAATTGACTGATAGTTGTTATAATAAACAAAAGTATGTAAAGTATATAATGTAAGAAAAATGGAAATTTAGATAAATTGAGATGTTTGGTGTTTTACTACACGCATCTAGCGTGTAGTAAAAACCAAACATCTCAATTTATCTAAATTTCCATTTTTCTTACATTAGTATGTGTATACGTACTTGTTCTGTTGACAATCCGTCTGAGCACACTCGTCTCTTAGCGTAAAAGTATGTGAGGATTCGTTTTATTTGCCTGCAAGTGATCATCTTTCATAACAAATCTACAATTGCTTTCTTTAAACGACTTTTTCATCATCAACACATTTAGATAATTGTATTTTCAAAGTGTTACCTCTCTTGTTTAAACCTTCTGAGCTAAACTTGTTTCCTTTCCCACCCCCATCAGTAGTAGAAGTTAGAGTTGAGCCTGACGATTTCATCTCCAGCAAATTCCTCCTTCAACAGCCCGAGTGTTCTTTTACTGCGTTTCAGCACTTTGTCACAGCAGTCCTGCATTGTCCCTTCCATGCCCATCAATTTAACCCTAAAAAACTCATCCTGGTGTCCATCGCAGTATTGACGTGGAAACCAATTGGCATCATTAACATAAAACTTTTTCATGTCTGCTTTCACCAATGCTTCTAGCTAACCGCTCATAGCCATGTACACCACATCTGTGTTCATTTCTGCATACTGGAATACACTTCCATAGATGCATCTATAAACAAAAAGTTAGTGAGCATGTTAATTTCCATTTATGTCTACTGTATATGATAGCTATTAAGTTAGTAGACAAAAAGTACAGGTTACTTACTTGTCCTTAAAGTCGTAGTAAAACTGTAACATTCTCAGCTTGGCGTATTGTAGTAAAGAGAAACCAAAGTGCACATGAACAATCATGCTCAGCTGAAAAATAAAGTACTGCAATGATTAATTGGATGAATTTTATGAAGTAATGGTTTTTATAATGATCTGGACTAGATTTTTGTGGCGCTTATGATTTCATAAAAATCCTTCGATATGTCGTCCATAGAAACGAATTTGTTCTCTGTGATGTGGAATGAAGCTTTTCAGGTGCCATCGATGTATTTGGCCTTCGTATGTTTTTTTGTATCGGTGATTGTTTTTCCATAGGCAGCATTTCCTACCAATTTTCTGATAATGCTGAGCAACTCTTGACAAAGATTGTTGTCTCCCATTCTCATAGCATCTGAAACTGATGTTCCAAAAGTCTCAAAATCCTTTCGAGGGACGTGTTCTATCAGCTGATTAACTTTGGTGATTTTCAACTCCTGTTTTAAGAAACGCCTTAACAATGTCCTCAATAGCAATAAATTGTTTCTGAATCTAATTCCAAATAGCAAGTGATTGGGAGGGGGGCAGTATAGGAAATCTTCGACTTCGGCAAAATATCTCATCGCTCAAGTGCTTTCTGCTATATATCGTGTTTTTGAAAAGTGAAAGTGTTTTGGAAATTTTGTTTTTTATTTGTTTCAGCATTTCGATGTTGCATTTAACACATCCAGAGAAATTTTCTGATCGAACTCTGTCCACCACATCTTCCTGATTCAGTTTTTTTCAAGTTGTTTGGAAAATAAAGATTTGTGAAATGTTTCAAAAATTTTTGTAGATTTTTATGGGTTGTTATATGAGTCAACCAAAAACACTCATAAATCGAGAGGACTGTGTAGCCCAGAGGTCAGAGAGACTCTTCATTTCTTAATGTTTCGTCACAGTCCCATCGTTAAGTTTTGTCCAGTAAGATGAAGCTCCTGATGTCTAGCGTTGTTGAAAGAGCAGCTGTGTCTGGGCCAGAAACATCCATGAAGCCAAAAAACCCATTTGGTTTTCAACACAGAATCCATTGATGGGAAGGGCATCCAAGAAATACTTCTCCATTGAGCTGATGTCTGACATTAAGTTTTTTCGCTAACATTTAATACCGTAACCAGCTAAGAGAGGAACTTGCGAAATTTCACTGGATCAGTGACAGAGGAGCTTTCCAACTTTTTTCTTCAGGTTTATTCAATAGGCACTGAGTGCATCATACACCACAGGTAGAAAGCGTTCTCACCGACTCCGTGGATTTTGTCGCAAATTTTTCACTTCTTTTCCAAGCCAATGTTCTCTAATTCTCATCATTCCCTTTTTCGTGGTATTTGCGCATCACCGGACTGATAACTTCGATGAAGTTTTCTCTTATCCAAGAATACAGATCCGCATTGCCTTTGTCCATCAGGCTGATTGGAAAAGTCTGTTAAAATAATTCGGCGAGCTCTCAAAAATCCAAATTGTAAGAAAGTTGCGGAGGTGACGGTTGAACAAACAGCGAATAGCCAAACCGCGTAAAGATATTGTAAAGGATTTTGTCGCACCTTTACCAAACAGCTACTAGAGAAGTGTACTTGTTTAGCAATGTAACAGCAATTGCTAATGAGAGCTACTTATTCGCTAGTAGTGGCTCTATGTATAGATGAGCTATGAGTCAATAAGCTCCGTGTTGTGCCGTGTGCAAGTATACTAATACAATTTGGCTATCTGCCAACTGAACACACCGTGTTGTTGTGCCGTGTGCAAGTATCCTAATACTATTTGGCCAACTGCCAACTGAACACACCGGGTTACAATAGCTAACACTTTATTGCTTCAAGAGACAAAAGCTTACTCAGAGTACTTCTCTTTGTAAGCGCACAATCCACTCTGCCCACTGGGCCACATGTTGACAAAGTTATGCAGTTAGATATGCTAATGAATCAGTTGAAAAATAGCATAAGATGATTGGTTCATAACAATAATATAGGTCAACAAAAATAACAGACAAACAGGCGCAATGCAAACATATACTTATCAATAGGTAACAACAATAAAGCGCCAGTCCAGTTCTTCAGTAAGGCGGGAAATCCCCTGCTTGAATTCTTGACTCATCCATCCTTGTGGTAGGCACGCATACACCTCTGTACTGAGGGCAGTCAGGCGGAGCTGAGTCTAGTATGGCTAATGAGTGTTTACACACTGCATACTGGCTAGCTTAGCATCAATGAGAGAGGCCACCTATGCTAAATTCCATTACAATATGCCATTTTCAACATGACAAACCAGTGTTCTCTGTATAAAGCTCATTGTCTTTATAAAAGCTTGAACAAATGGTGTCACGTCAAGGTTGCTGTACCATTTTAAAAAATCTCTCATAGTGCTCATTTTTTCCCTTTCCACGCCTTTTGACAAATCGTGTACTTTTTTTTTGTTTTAATTAGCTATGAAAAGCTTATCTTGGTGATAGATGTTTTTTTTGCAGTTGATTTAGTCTTTCATCCAATCGTATCCAATTCTTGAGCTGCTTTGTAATTGAGTTGCATTTCATAGCTGTATCTAGGTGCAATAAAATTTGTGCAATCCAGAAAATAAAGGATCATTCACCAACCACAGACATCTTGCTTCCTTTTTTTTATCAACGAAATCAAAAACTTTGTTGGAGACGTCTTTCAATTGTTGTTGAAAAATTCCTTTCAGCACTTTGATGTTGTAGTTCTGCAAGTTGAATCCTAGAATTGGGATACTCTCCATATACTTATCCAACTTATCCAAGACTCTTGGGACCCCGAGCTTTTGTTTAATTGGCTTTTGTTTTATAGGCTACTGTTCGGGAAAATTTTGTTTGGCTTCTTCCAAGCAATGTATCTTGTCTTCTACTCGTTTGATGATCTGTAAAAACGTTATTTTCACTCAGACCTACAACTCTTTGGTGATGTTTTCCAAGTTTTGAATGAACTCTCCAACGCATTTTCTGTCATTGCTGTCAATGATTATGCATTGTCGGGCCTCCAAACCAGGTACAGTTGAAAATACAGAAATACTCAAGAGCTTGTATTTGCTCGTGTAAATGCTGGTCTTTCTATTGCCTTTGCATTCGGGTAGCAGACACTTGATACCATCTGTTGCAAAAAATGGATAATTTCTTAAAAGTTGGCTGCATTGATCATTATTTCGAATCGCTCCTTTAGCTTGTTGAAAATTGTGGGGTAGATTTGAATTCACCTCTAGGAAACTGCGTGGTCTGAGGTTGAGCATCTGCGACGTTTCAGGTTGCCAACTCTGTCAAAACAATCTGAACACGTTGGACATGTGTAGGCTCTGGTATATCTTTCCAAGTTTCTTATGAGACTTGAGTGTTTGTCGTGAGGATCCAGACATAGCTTTTTCTCATATCTCATGTTTGAATTCGAAATAACTGTTGAAGTCTTGTCTTCGTGTAAAGCAAACATGGTAATTTTGATCCAAAACGATTTTTTCGAATGTTGACTACAATCACAAGACAAGGGTGATGAGGGCCTAAGTTTCGCTTCTAACAATAACAATGATAAATAATAATCGTAAGTCTTGAAGCATGTTGAAGTTTTTTTTTCGACACATTTACTATCTATGGCGAGCTATAATAAATTTATAATAAATTCGAAAAGGCATGATAATCATTATTATTAGTATTACTGTTTTTCAAATGATATCATCATCAATACACTTGTAAGTTGTTTTTGCTGTTATAATTAATCATTCTATTATTCTTTCGTAAGTAAAAAAGCAATTACTCAATTGATTAATAGCCAAATAAACACAATTGATAATAAAAATTAAATTGCAAATAGTAAATCGTAATATACATAGCAGTTGATAAAAATTACCAAAGTTGTTGTTTATTTTTGTTTTGTTGTAAATAACCAAAAGAGTTGTCACCAGGATGGGTTTTTTACTATTTACTGTGACACTTGAAAAAAGAAGAAAACAACTCCGCATAAAATAAGCTGTGGATTTTGGACATTTGTGCATAGAAGTTATACCAGGAACAATGGCCCAAATTGCATTCAAATCGTTTACCAATTTTTTCAAGACATGGACGTTCTCAATCTGAAAATGCCTACTTTTGGTAACCAACATACATGCATCAATGCAACAATCAAAACCAATATACACAACCGCTGCACAATAAATACATAAATAATACTCATAATCACATGCAATATAAAAACACTACAATATCAACTGGGATAATCAACACCTGGTGCACAAAAAAAAGGTACCTCTAAAGATTTTCATGAACACCTGGTGCTCAAAAGGTTACTTGGAAACAAAAGAACCTTCTTTTTCTCAAACACTAGTATGGAGGCCTGCTCCTATTATACTACTTGCATGTGTTTTCTGTACTTACTACTACAATGCCTTGTCATAGATTGGAAGACATAAGTAAAGCTACCCACAGAGATGCTGCCATCCAATGCTCACAGGCCAACTTCCTGTCTCTACTGTCGGAGCAACACTTAGTAAACAAAAAAGATTGGATTGACTTGATTTTAGTTTCCATAGACTTATCACTGGGCGCAGATGAGTCTATGGGCGATATCAAAGTTTACTTGGTCAACCAGCTTTTGTCCAATTACCTACCATTTCTGCAAGAGGTATGTTTTTTACAGGCAAACCAGTTAAAGTTCTTTATAAATGAGCAGACTTGTTGTGTTGGGGAGAGGCCAACTAATCATTTAGGGTTGGATGAACATTAGTTTCACTATTCAAGGGGTTGTATACCTATCATACTTTGGGAGCTTTTTGCTTTCACTACAACATTTGGCTGAAATACAAGTATAAACTAGTACATGTACAATCATTGTTTAATTGTCTGTTAAAAAGAAACTCTTCTGTTTTCGATGTTCTAAACCATAAATCATTTTCCATGATGTTTTATTTTGTTGCAAGCCTAGTATAGATATCATTTCTGCTATCAAGTTAGACTATGGATGATGATATTAAAAACAAAACATGAAAACTAAACCAATGATAAACTCCAAACTATAATAATACACAACCATAAATAATAAATGACAACTGGCAGTGATTGACTTTTAGTATTTGGTCACATCAGAAGTTGGGAGATAATTAGTTGATTTCTATTGCAGTATTCCAATTCTGCAGTGAGAGCTTTGGCAAATTTTTAAAATTTGAACCATATTTTGACTTTTGACACAAAATACTGACGGAAAATCAGTCGTTTGTCTCCAAGTTTTGCTCTTTGGACTAATGGGCTCTGAGTTCCCACGCTATCATTTTTCTTCCTAAGAAGTAAAGAGGGCAACTCCAAATTTTGAGCAGCTGTCTTCTTTTAGTTTCTTGAAGATGAATAACTAAAAAGTATGGCAAAAAAAAGGTGCGTAGATTTTTCTAGAAAAACACTTTGCGATCTAACAGCTGGGGTGGGTTTCAAAGGGCAGAAAACTCCAAGTGATGGTAGATAATCCGTGCATGTATCCAGTTACAGGTTATAACTTCTTCTGAAGTTGAGTGCAATTCATTGGGGAACAAAGAGCTTGTGGGTGGAATTTGGGGAGTGAGTAAGAGGATGGGAGAGGGGGGGGGTAGTCAACAAGTCGGGGGAAGGAGGGGAGGGGAAGGGGAGGGGGGGGGGGAGGGGGAGAGGAGAGCGTGCAAGATACATAGGAAGGATAAGTCAAATATATAACATCGATAACATTTTGAAATAGTACTTAAACAAGTTTCACTTAAAAAATTCGTTCCAGCTATAAAACAAAATATTTACCTTGAATACTATTTTTATTACTATGAATAGCCAAACCTAGGTAATGTCTTAGATATGAAGAGAAGGTAACATTCAGTAAACCAAAACCATAGAATTATTCTTGTACCAAATGACTCGCCTGGTAATGGTTCGATCGATTTTATTCAAAACCTAACTGTGTAGATTGTTGCATCTAACATTAAAACAGAACCCTTATAGAGTTGTCAGTATCTAATTAATGGAAGAATTTTAAAAATACTGTCGTTTGTCAAAAGAAATGAATGGTTGATAAGGTGCTGGTCATATTTTTGTGTGCTAAATAATAGTGGCAAGTACCTTAAGCGCACTTGTGCTCAGATTATGGTTGTATGAAGGTGTTTTTATTATTATTTCCACGGACTACGGAATTCGATCGTTATAATGTTTCTCGAAGCAAATCATAAATCTAACAAAAGATGCGCCCTCTTTTGTTTTCATACAAATAAAACATATTGGGGACACAACCTAATCTCAAGTAAGAAAAACAAAGGAAAAAACCCGAGCTTGAATTCCTGCAACAACTATAGCTCGAAATAGACTCAGACTCGGAACACAATCAATTACTTCTATCAACCAACCACTAGACAACTGGCAAGACGTATTAGTTGATGGTAAATATATATCAAGGTTTAATATGAACACAAAAGGTACAGGGTATATGAGTCTATGGTGACTTATAATGTTAGACTCTTTTGGTTTCAATGCGTATGAACGGTTTGGAAACAGTCTAGACGGTCTTCTACATTGAAAATAATTGGGTAATTGTAGTAAGATCGCCTAAGATATAATATATTGAAAAAATGAGCTTATAGATTATAGTTAATAAATTACCGGCCTTAGCTCTAGGATTTCATGCAATAAAGTTCTGTTTCCAATCCAACAACCGTAAGTTTTGCATAGCGTATAGTTGTTTCGCAAATATTTCAGACGATTTAGAAATGATTCAGATAGTTTAGAAAATTACAAAAAGTATGAACACTTTAGAAAGAACATGAACTACGACTATGGTCTACTTTGAAACTGTCTGAACTGTTCTAAAATAATCCACTCTACCTTGAAATAGTTTGAAAGGTTTGCAAAGCACACGACTTTCGAACAAAATTCAATCGTTATCATTTATTTCTAGCTTCTATATAACTTTACTGAACACAGATGTAGATTGTTAGAGATTGAGCAAGTTGATTAACTGTATAAACAATTTTTGGATATAATCTCTAAAACTAATTTTTCACAAGCAAAATTACTAGGTCGTATATAGTATTTAAAACAAGATAAAACTAATAATATCCAATAGATAAAAATAATTCTTCATTTATTAAAAGAAAACTTAGCTGTTTGGTATTTAGTAAAAAGAAAATTGTCAATCCTAAATGGACCGGAGATTTATGATCATTGAAGTCAACCAGCAAACTAGGTCGGATGTGCAAGTACTATAAATGATTCCACAAAGCGCTAAAAACATGCATGAAACTTCACACTATTTCAAAAGCATTCAGACAGTTTGGAAATCGTTCAGACGTTGTAAAACCCGAAGCACAAAATGTTCGAAACCATCATAGTATTCACAAGCACAGCCAACAACCTATCGACAATAATGAGCATTGCGTTCCTATTTGTAGAGTTAGGGTTCACTTGAAAACAGCATCGCCTGATTTGCCGACAACCGGTGGGGCCTTAGTGTCTTGTATAAGCATTTTTCATATGTATCTGCTTATTTAAAATTTGTGTCCCAACCTTCAATCTGGGTTCACGTGCCTTCTACTTGATTAGCTCCTGCAGAATAGTGCCCCGGAGGGAAGAAAACTTGGGTATGTAACTGGTAGATCTTGGCCAACATTCCATAGGGAATACGAGGGTTTTTGTTCACACTGGATTGTTGAGACTTGGGAGTTGTGAGGGGAAAGGATAGAGGTCTAGACTATGGAGCTTTCACAGGACTATGAAAAAAAGGAGCCTGGATGAAAACAAGGCCTGCAAGAAAGGGGACTTTTAGCAATATTGGACTCCTTAGTTAGGTTACTGCAACAAACAAGAGAGGGCAGGGAAAATTTGCTAACTTCTTCTGTCGGGGCGGTGACATTTGGAGGGAGAGGGGAGTGGATGACAAGGATGTGAGATAACTGAGAGAGGGTGATGGGGGTTTAAGACACGGGGATGGCTGACAAGGATGTAGACAGAAATAGTCGGACACAATTTTCATCACAGTAGTTGCAACAATGCTGTTAAATTTTTGGTAATTTTCAACTGTTACTAAACTGGGTGTTTTAAAATGATGCTACATCAACCAATATTTGACACAACAATTAGACTGATAGCATCTGATTTCAGACATGCATCAACAGAATAGAAGATGGCCTAGCAGAGACAACAGGCTTCTATGTAAAAGAGTCTCTGCTGCAAACAGTCCGATGTTACCTACAAATCTACAACAAACTGTGTGCTACGGATCCACTGGCCAGAGGCAACCTGCTGCGTTATGTCGAACTTGTTTGGTTTAAACTGAAAGATATGAAATCTGAGAAGTTTTCTGAGGTTACCGCAAGCTATGCTAGTACAGTACAGGGTGCTAAAGCTATGGAGAGAATAAAGAGAGAACAAAAGTATGTGTAGATAGCATTTAAATTTGAAGTTGTTCGTTATAGGTCACTCAAATGTTGGTAACTTTACAAAACTAGCCTTATCTCATTTGTAGCAATGTCACCAGAGGAGGTAGGGTGGTTACCACAGACAGACCTACTGATGACTTCAGAATGCTGAAGCCTTACCCTACAGTTGAAGACTTAAACAACAACAAAGTTCAGCTACGAAGGAACAAGAACTGTGGAGGTATTTACTGCCACACTTTGAAACTTGTAGCAATGGACCTCGACAGCGGTAACTTTATATGAAACGGTGGTAGTTCAATAGTTTAATAACTTCTGGAAGTCCAAAATTTTCCTGTTTATATGAAAAAATATAGCTAGGAAGGTATGCATTGCACAATAGCGTCGAAAGTTTACTCTGAAGAAAACTTGAAGAGTATTTTTTATTCACAATTAAGAGTGTTACAAGCTACCAAAAGATTACCAGTTGATTACAGTCCAATAGAATGACAAAAAGGAGAGAGATAAATTTTTAGCTACTAGTAGATTGCAAGCTTTTAGGAGATTCTTAGATGTTACTCAGTTGGCTCTGGATATTTACGGCCAGAATTTGCCGCTAAAAATTCTGTAACCGAGTTTTTTCCTATCAACTGACACTATCCTAAATAAAAACCATCACGCTTGACTACCAATGTCTTATCCCCATAGTTGAGGTGATTTCATCAAGAAAATTGGAGTTGGCTTATAGAAAAATGATTTTCTATTTTAGGATTTGAAGACGCAGATGACTACCTTGATTTGCAGTACAGACTTTTGAGGGAAGATTTTGTGTCAACAATCAGAGAGGGGGTGAAGACTGTTAGAAAAAAGTCAAAACTGGCTCAAGAAGGTAAATTGAGAACTGGAGGAGATTTCAAAGTCTACAACAACTTTTGGATTGAAGGTCTGCAAGTGATTCGTGATGGATTGTGCTATTCTCTGAGGTGAGAAGCAAACAAAGTTTTTATGTTAACTTACTAATGTTATTTTATGCATGCTACTTTATGAAATCAAATTTGTTAGATTTACTCTGTTGGTGGTAATGATAAAAGAATACTGACAATATCTGTATCGCTATCTCCCCTTGCATATGGTTTCAAATAGCCTGAGACAAACAATTTAGTGATGTGTTATATAACAGGGTCTGTGTGATCATCAAAATGCTATAATAAGTTATAATAATCGGTAGAATCCAGATATATTGCCCTATTTTCGGTATCACCATTGCTGACGAATTCGCAACATTTAAAAAGTGCCTGCTCAAGATTAGTTTTCATCAAATGCTCTGTTTGAAAATGGAAATAATGAATTTTCTATGGTTTATAAATAAGTGGAGCTAGTAAATGAATAGATTTTTCAAAAAGCTATATTGTGTTAGTAAAGACCGAAGACGAAAAAAACCATACTGGAAAAATGGTCATTTTCAAACAGTCATTTTCGAAACATCTTTATCCTGTTGTTAATACCCTATCATGCCATATGTTAGCACCAGACGACAATGTAAATGTTATTTAGTTTTAGATTAGCGAAAGTGAGTAAAAAGCAAAAAAAAATAGTAAAACAACAACTGAAGAAAAATTATTTTCTTTTGCTGCACACAGCTTGCCAAGAGTTGCTTACATACATGTGTAACTATCGTCAGTTTTACCATCTTTTCTGTTTTTTCACAACTTTGAATGGGTTTCATTGCCAACTTACCAGAGACCATTTTTTATACACTCACATCATTTTCATCAAACTTATTTGTGAACAAGAAACCTACCTACCTACCTACCTACCTACCTACCTACCTACCTACCTACCTACCTACCTACCTACCTACCTACCTACCTACCTACCTACCTACCTACCTACCTACCTACCTACCTACCTACCTACCTACCTACCTACCTACCTACCTACCTACCAGACGGACACAAAAAATTTTATGGAAAAACTACATGTGTTTTTTTGTCATTTGTGCATTTATTAACTATCCTTTCGGTTAGAAAGCCATTTCTTTTGCAAGTCGGTATTCATAGATGTAAAAGCAGCTGTGTGGGAGTTGTATCCTTCTGCAATATACCTCGGGCAAATAAAATGTCCTTTTTATGTCTATGGTTTCAATTTGTAGGATAGACATCACAAATTCTGCCTTCACGAGCGCCCAGTGGCTCAAGTCAAAAAGATTAAAATTTGGTTCGCTGATCTGCTTGTCAACTAGTTGCTTCAAAAAGGAAATCTTATTTGCTATTGTTGTGGAGAGGGAGAAGCCTGAGAGAAAAGGTAGGCTATCTATGTAAAGGTAGACTATCTATGTAAAGGTAGGCGATGTAAAAGTAGGCTATCCATGTAAAGGTAGGCTATGTAAAGGTAGGCTACCTATGTAAAGGTAGGCTACCTATGTAAAGGTAGGCTACCTATGTAAAGGTAGGCTACCTATGTAAAGGTAGGCTATCTATGTAAAGGTAGGCTATCTATGTAAAGGTAGACTATCTATGTAAAGGCCTCAAGAAATAATCTTTTCTAATTGCAAATTAAACATCGATATTTGGTGAGCGTCACAACTCTAAACAATCAAAAACTTTAAAAAAAATTGAAACACCGAGTGTATTTGGATGATTGTGCGGGCATGAGAAAGAAGGTCATATAATAATATCTGCATTGTGACACATTTTCAATCAACAAGGAATCAAATTGGTTTGGCCTTGTATGCTTTTTAATGGTGTGTATATTCGTTCACAAGCCGATGAATATTTTCACAAATATAAACAGGTAAGTCTTGAGACAACATCTCTCCGCCATGTAGGAAGCCACAAATTTTTTCTGGACAACATAGTTATGTACCAACTCAACCACTCAAAGTCCTATAAGCCACCAAAATAGTTTTGTTTTTCAAAAACTAGTCTTTAACAGAAACAAGAGCAAGCGCACTTTGAGTTGTCTAGATTCAACTTTTTCAACAATTCACAGTTCATGTTTGAAGGGTTGAAAAATGTAACTTCACAAATGTGGGGCATGTTAGCCAAGTCCAGTTTAAAAAATTCTATGGTACCTAAACGTACGTTTGTTGTATACATTTATTTCAACATCTGGCACACCTAATGAGAAAAATTTTGTTTTAGATTCCAAGGAGAAGGACCCAAATGGTTGGATGACTGTGAAGATAAACTTTCTACCAGAGTCTATGGAACTATACACAGCTATGAACTTCATAAAAGGGCCATTCATGATCATAGAAAGTTCAGCTTTCTTTGAAGCCTACACTCATGTGCTGAAAGGATTGATTAACTTTGATGAGCATAAACTTCCCATGCAGGAGTATATCGTGCGGTAAAAGAATTGTCTCTCTACTACAGACTCTTTTCTGGTTGTTGTGTCACTAGAGAGGTGTAGAGATAGCAGGAAAATGACTGTTTGACATTGAATGCTTGAAAAAAATTTTAAAAATGTGTTTTTAATGACGTTTCATTTAAAACCCAGTAAAAACTAAGTCAGCATATTTTTTAATCTTTTGAAATGTTAATTTGAAATCGTCGTTGTTTAACGAGCCTGAATCATCATTCACACATGGTGAATAGTTGAACAGCTCAGAGATAGGTTTCCTAGGGAACTCCCCAGAATTGCAAGCCACTACGAAAAATGTATATGAGTCTTTTACATATTAATAATAAATATCAACCGTCACCTCTTTTTTGGAGCTACTCCATGCAATGTTTTGCCGTAGTTTTATGCTATATTATTGTATTAATTGTTATTTTATTACCTAAAACTGATGCCACTAATATTTTTTTTTAAAAGACAGTAACTATTTGAAATATTATAAGACCATTGCAAGTTAAATTTGATCACTGTTATCGCGAGAATGACTATAACACTCCTATCACCAGTATTTAGTTCTAATCAAATGACTAGAAACTACAATGTGCATTAAGATATAAAATTGCTGAAGTTTCTTATTTAAATTACCAAATCTATTGCAGCTGCGAGACAAATATAGCAAAACCAGAATATCTCAGAGACTTTGACTTCCATTATCGTTTACCAGTCAGTGTGGGATGCAGAACTAGACTACTACCTGTGATGGATCTTCACGAATGGCCTGAAGCAGAAACTTTACAACTAAACCAATCACAATACCGTGCTTTCCAGGCAGCTTTGACTAACGAGTTTGTTGTCATTCAAGGTAGGTCAAAAATGTATATATTGCGTTTGACAAGAAAGTAGTCCTAAAAAAATTTTAATGATTTCGGAATGAACATAAGCATAAATTTTTTTTGTAAATGACTTGGGTGTAAAAAAGCATTTCCCATTTATCTTTGATGTATACAACAAACTTCCAAATGCAGTACATTCTAATTGTAAAAAACCTATCATTACAGCTGTCAGTTTTAAAATAATTGTGCTAAAATTGATGAAAATATGTTATTTCCTTATCACTTTGACATGAGGTGCTTTTAATTTACTCAACGTGGAAAATTGATCTTACAAAGTCCTTTTAATTTCCAAGGCTATGCACCGGTTTTCACAGTGTGTTGTAATTTTATTAGCTATTCAAATTTCTGGCACAACTTTGTAATGTAACTACATGCAACTTTTGGTGTGCCCCATTATTTTTCACTTTGTCGTATTCCCTCCTGAACCCCTCCCCCCACATCTTCCTAACCCATCCTTTCAGAATCTTCACCCATTTTTTACTCTTCCATCTCAATTCTCAGAGATACAACATATTAAAAAGTTCTCCCTCTTTCTCTTGTCTGAAGGTAAGCTCAATACAGGAGATGGAAACAGGCATGCAGCCTAGGACTTGAAAAATTTAGATCTTAAGTTTGATTTGAAAATTAGAAACACCTCAACTATGTATCCAGAAGTTTTATCTGAACAGAAGCGGAAAATCATAATTAATTCTCAAGATATTGCAAAAAAAAAATTACCAACAGAGCTTGCCGTGCTCTGCTCCTAGAACTTCCGCTGTGATATTGTGGTGGCTTTTTATAACATCTACACTTGCGCACATACCTACAGTTTTGGCATCAAATATTTAGCCATTAGGTAACCAAAACAACAGATATTAAGTGAAGCAGAACAAACCGACCCTTCATCGGTCAAGTACCGACCCTGTGAGGGGCATACTGGGCTCGTAGCAAGGTAGCTATTACAAATTGAGAGACCAAAATAGCCTCAGAGGACACAGGATCTCATATTCATGTAATACCCACCCACATATTGGATGAGGGATGAGACCAAAGCCACAGGAAGTACAGAAGCCTCGGATTAGCTAATGAGCCCACAACTCAACTTTTGGCACCACTTACCTTTAACTCTATATCTCTTATTTCATTCGCCTTCATTTATATCTTGCGTGCTTACTTGTTGTGATATGTCGTACTTATATATAGCTGGTTACTTACCTGTTTTACTTCCTGTGCTCTGCCTATAAATGGCAAAGATTAGAGCTCTGTCTTTTCTAGGCGGAGATTTTGCCATGATGTGCAGTACCGTATTGGATCTTATACTTCGCTCAGGTTCTTTGGATAAGAATAAATGCATTTCACTCAAAAGCACTGACTAATGCATTTGAGCTGAGGGTTCTCTACTTGTTATGGAGTTGGAATACTCCTTCAACTCAGATTCGGTATTAGTATTGCCTCATGGAGAGCAGGCCACCAGATGCTACTGACCTGACTGTGCCAGCGAACGAGAAGGTTGGCTGGTGACAGTGTTTAAATAGTGGATTAGAAGGCCGCCAAAGTCCACTACATTATGACAAGAAGCAGACTCAGTTGATTCTCTAAACATAAGCTGGGGAAAAATAAGTATTAGACTGGACAAGTAATCTCTACTTACCCAATAAAAGAGAGATACGCAGATCAGTCACACGCAATCGGCTTGCAGTCAAAACATTGAATCAACTTGATCACATTTATGTCAGCCATTATTGATCTGACATAGGCACTCCAGTGAAATTCCTCTTTTATCTTCTGACAAACTCATTTACGTTTGAGAAACATTGCTTAAAAGCGATGTGGTATTGCAACTCAATAATTTGTTCTTGTAAATTATTAATGTAGCGAAACCCTTCTTACAATTTTTACATCTCAGTGTCAAAAAGACTCTAAACCAAGATGTACCGGCTTGCTTTTTCAAGTATACAGCTACCAAACTACTTACTCAGCATTGATAGCTGATCAATGATGACTCCTTGCACTTCCATCAACGCTTCTTCATTGCCTTTTTCCAACCGACTTAGGAGAGGAAATTGAGTAGTCCTATTCTTTTACCTTCCACATCCACAAAATCAACTTTTTAGTGTTGTCATCCGCTGACAGCTTTAAATCAGGTACACTGTTACATTTGTTAATCTTCAAATAACAGGTTAATTGATCTTGTGTTAAACAGTGTCAGTGAACAGCCCACTTCAATGTTTTACATGCATTTACCTTGTAAATACTCTATGAAATTGGAAACAGGTACTGTTTTTAAGTGATAGCTGAATGATTTTGTGTTGTGATTAGATTTGAGCTAATAGCATAATCTTTATAAATAGCGTATTTCCACAAAGCATTGCTGGGGATTCGTTTCCTGCGAGGGTTTTATGTTTGGTGTGAGCTCACATTAAATTGGTACTGTTACAGACTTATAAGATGGTTGTATATTGAGATTATAAAAAGTTCAAAAATACTTTGCAATTGATTTTTTGAGGTAATTAGAACAGCACTCACAAAACAAACTATAACATGTGTCAACCAGGCCCCGCTGGATAATATCAATGATAATATCAAACGAATTTAATTATTTAGCATCAAAGTATATATATATAAATCTTTATTTGTAAACCATTGGTCATGCACAATGCAGCTAAGAAAAGTGCCAACCCTTATAGGTTTTTAGCACAGTAGTTTTAAAATCTATGGCAGCCTGAGTGTAACGGAAGTTCAATAAAACGTGAGAAAACATAATATAGGACTCGCTGTTCGTAATGTAATTTCAATAATGAAAGTGGGAAAGTATAGTATGGGCCTCGCTGTTGCTGAGCGCGTTTCCGCTGTCTTGTTCGGTTGCGAGTGGCTGTTTCGGGGGGGGCCTGCTCTACGTGGTCCAATCGGAGCGCGGCAGTGCCTTTCATCTCCTTACGTTTCTGGGCGTGCAGACAGTCATTCTGATCAGTCACCTTGAATGTGAACGCCATGTAGCGCAACCTTTCCTTGATAAACGAATAATCAGTATCAGAATCAGAATCATTAATAACTGCTAAAGGAGCCAAAAGGTTCGTGTACATTTTTCTACACATTGTTTTGTCCAGGCATTATTTATTCAGCATAGTGTTGCATGTTCTGCGGTTGGCATAGTTTCAGTCATTATTACCGCGTTTCCCTTTACGTTCGTTGTATTTTGTGTGATGTCTCTGCAGACTTCACGGCTACAGTTATCCAGAATAAAGTCAGTGACTTCATCCTATGCAGTTGTTGATATGAGTAAATGAGAACAAAGACGGGTCTAGCGCCGATACGCTATAGTGAAGTCTTCAGCTCTTGAATGAGATGAAGAACCTCTAGAGAGAAGTATCCAAGTAACATTTACTTTTGAGCATTCTTGCTACCCACAGAGCTGTATAGCTACCCAAGTAACATTTACTTTTGAGCATTCTTGCTACCCACAGAGCTGTATAGCTACCCAAGTAACATTTACTATTGAGCATTCGTGCTACACACAGAGCTGTATAGCTACCCAAGTAACATTCACTATTGAGCCTTCTTGCTACCCACAGAGCTGTATAGCTACCCAAGTAACATTTACTTACTATTGAGCATTCTTGCTATCTACAGAGCTTTATAGCTACCAAAGTGAACTTTAATTACATAGTATAGGTATTTTTCACATACGTTGTACTTACTTTGATCAGTTTTACGATTTTACTGTTAATCAAGACGTGACTGTTCGGTGTGAGTGTCTTCCTGTGCAGAATATTCTTTCGTCCTCCTAACCACACTGCTGCGCGCCCTTTGGTCCATCTGGGTTGGTTCCCCCGGCGCTGCCTTTTGTCTCTGGGTAGATTGTCGGATTTGGCTTAGCGATCGTGTGGCCATATGTGCGAAACCACTTTCAGTAAAGTTGATATAGCTACACAATCGTAATAACATATTTTGATGTTCTCATCGGAATAGACCTTTGTTTGGTGAATTTTGTTTAGTTCACAATCATGAGTGAATCAGAGATGTCAGATTCTCAAGAATCTGTTTTAAGACAATCAAATCGCCTTAAATCAAACAGGATATCTGTAGAGTTTGCAGAGGCAGTAACAAAGTATCTTGAATCCATAGAATCATTTTTTGATACATATGACGCAGAGAAGGATTTTGAGGAATTCGCTTCCCAGTTGAATGAATGGCATGATGAGATAGAAGCCCAATATCAGGCTCTCAATGAGTTAAATGACAATAAAACACCTGAATCAACTCAAAATATGTATGATGCATTTATGAGTGAGGTAGCCGACTCTAAGACAAAACTATCGCAGTTAAAAGAAAAGAAGATTGCTGAAGAAGAGTTGTCTGAAGTTCAACAACAGATAGATCAAGCTGCAGCCGCTTATGAGGAGCGACTAGCTAAGTTCAATGCTCTTATGGAGCGAAAGAAACAAAAACAAGTGCAATATGTACAAGCAAAGAGCTCGAGTTCTGATGCCACAGGGAAATCTAGTTCCACCGATTTGGATGTCATGGAGGTAGTGGACAGACTCTCCAAAAACCTCGTAACATCCATCAAATCGACCAAGCGGAATTCTCCAGAACCAGCTGTTTACAAAGGAGACCCTGTTGGCTTCCAAGACTGGGAACTTGACTTTGATGCATTCGTAGAATCAGAGGGCTTACAAGGAAAAGAGCCTCTAAGATTTCTTAAGAAGTACACAGATGGGGAAGCCAAGAGAGCTATTAGTGGCCATTTCATAACCAATACAGAGCAAGCCTATCTCGATGCAAGAAAAGAGCTGAAGACGAGATTTGGTAGCAGACATAATGTGAACAGAGCATTGAGGAAGAAGCTGGACGAATTTCGCAAGATTGGATCTAAAGACACTAAAGCCTTGAGGGAGTTTGCCGACATGCTGACACACGTCAAGTCCGCAATGGGAGACAACCCTGAACTTCAATCGTTGAGCCACAGTCAAGAAAATGAAAGATTAGCCAGCAAACTACCGGATTTTATGATCAGAAGCTGGGCACGTAAAGTAAAAGACATGAGGCACGACCAGTTTCGATATCCGTCTTACGCAGAGTTTGTTCACTTTGTACAGGACCAAGCAGAGGTTATGGATGAACCGCTGCTGAAAAGCTTGAACAGCTCTCAAGAGACAAGAAAGCCGAGGTTGGCTCCTGCTCATCACAGATCATTCAACACAGACACACAGACACACACAGACACACATAACAAGTGTAGATGTTGTTCAAAGAACCACAGCACCACAGAGTGCCACACCATGGGGCGAATGCCAAAAGAGAAAAAAGAACAATTTGTGAGAGAAAACAGACTTTGTTTTGCTTGTCTACAGCCAGGCCATCGCTCCAAACAGTGCTCATCAAAAGCTTCATGCAGGAAATGTCAGAGAAGCCACCCCACATCACTTCACATAGAGGATTGGGTCCCGAAACCTAAGCCGCCAGACTCCGTGGTATTAAAGTCTACGGAAACCGAGGGTAATGTGAAACAGCTTGTGACTAAGGCTACCAGCATAGTCAATAAAAAGATTGTGAGTATGGCTGTTCCTGTGTATATCTCAACTGATGACAACCCGGCTGCAGAGAAATTGGTGTACGCCATTCTGGATACCCAGTCAGATACCTCCTATATCACCAAAGAAACAGCTCAGTCTATGGATCCGCCTTTCACTAATGAGACGGTGACGATCGACACTCTTGTCAGTGAATCAACCGAATCCATAAAGAAATATTATAACCTAAGAATTAGAGGCTACCAACAGAAAAGTTGTACAATGATTGATGCTTACGAGTGGAGTAAACTTACTGGTAACCCGGAACTGATTCCTAACAGTCTCACTGTAAAACAATATGATCACCTAAGAGAACACGCAGACAAGCTTCCACCACCACTGGACATACCCATTGGATTGCTGATAGGAACAGATGTTTCTGAAGTGTTCGAACCCCTGGAGACTGTAACTTCTGTGGTAAAGGGACAACCCTTTGCCCAAAGGGGAACTCTAGGATGGTCAGTCATAGGGGGTACTTGTAGTGGTGATGGTCGGAAACAGGTGAAGCGTACAAGATTGGTAGAGCCAGACGAGATAACCATGGTGTCTCAGGAGGACTTCAGATTTCTATCTTTAATGGAGGACGGCACTCATAGGAATAGTCAAGGTTCCCTTGAGATGCCATTGCCATTCAGAAGTCGACCAAAGCTACCAAACAACAAGGCACAAGCCGAAAAGAGATTACAAGGCCTAATGAGGAAACTTCGAGGAGACGAAGATTTCGACAAAGAATATCGCAAGTTCATGGATGAGTTAATCGAAAAGGGCCATGCAGAAGAGGCTAACAAAGAACCAGCACAAGGTGAGGTGTGGTACATACCACATTTCGCTGTTAAACATGCCAGGAAAAACAAGATCCGAGTGGTGTTTGATTGCAGTGCCAAATATGCTGATACTGCCTTGAACGACCATTTGCTTCAAGGACCAGATCTAACCAACAACATGTTGGGAATCCTGCTAAGGTTCAGAAAAGAGAACATCGCTGTGGCATGCGATGTCGAGAAAATGTTCTACAACTTCCATGTGAATGAGGGAGACAGAGATTACCTCCGTTTTCTATGGCTGGACGAGCATGATAACATGACAGAATACCGTATGACGGTTCATCTATTCGGTGCTACGTCTTCTCCTGCAGTCGCTACCTTTGGGTTACAGAAGCTTGCAGACGACAAGAAAGAAGAGTACCCACAAGCAGCACAGTTCATCAAACACAACTTTTACGTTGATGACGGCATCACCAGTATGGCAACAGTGCCCGAGGCCAGGAATCTCATACAATCCTCTCGCAAAGTATGTCAGGAAGGCAATCTCCGCCTGCATAAATTTATATCTAATAGCCAGACAGCTCTGGAAGAGTTACCCGACTCAGAAAGAACAGTAAAGACAGTGGACTTGCTGACTGGACAAGATACTATACAGAGGACCTTAGGACTTGAGTGGAAAGTGGGAGCTGATCATTTGACCTTCAACAGCAATGGATTTGTCCCACAACCCATGACCAGGAGAGGTGTACTTTCCACTGTGAGCCAACTCTATGACCCACTAGGCTTTCTGTCACCATACACCCTCAAAGGCAAACAACTCCTTCAGACGATCTCCAAGCACCAAGTCGAGTGGGACTCAGAGGTTTCAAAGGATCTGGTAGGTCCATGGACTGAATGGCTGTCCGACTTAGAAAAACTAGACAAAGTCAAAATAAACAGGTGTGTGAAGCCAGAAGGTTTCGGACACACCACCAGAGTTGAACTACACCATTTCAGTGACGCGAGCGCTGATGGGATTGGAGCCTGCTCATATATCCGCCTGGTCAACTCAAGACAGCAAATACACACAGCCTTACTGATAGCCAAGTCCAAGGTTGTACCAAGCAAGGGTGTGAATACGATTCCACGCTTAGAGTTACAAGGGGCCGTCATAGCAACACAGCTCAGTGCCATCCTGCGCAGAGAATTGGATATGGAGATTAACGCAGAACACTTCTGGTCGGACTCTGAGATTGTGTTAGCATATCTGGCCAACCATAAGAAGAAGTTTCACGTCTTCGTGGCCAACAGAGTAAGAGCCATCAACACGGCTACAGAAATAGAGCAGTGGCACCATGTCAATGGGACAGATAACCCTGCAGATATAGCTTCCCGGGGTATGAGTATTGAGCAACTTACACAATCAATGTGGTTTGAAGGACCTACATTCCTAAGACATCCCAATCTCGAGGGTAGACTTGAGAAGGTTCACAGGATCGACCTTCCAGAAAGTGACCCAGAGGTACAAAAACAGAGATTGACACTGGCCACAACAACAACTGCTCATATCTCGAACAAATTCATGCTTTTCGGAAACTGGAGAGCTCTGGTTAGAAGCTTTGCCATCCTCAAGAGGTGTCTGCGAGATAGGAAGTGGAGACATCCAGAATTAACAGTGTACGACCTTCAACAGTCGGAAGCATTCATCATCAAGGCCAGCCAAACTGCGGCTTACTCTACAAAGGAAAAGGTGCAAATGATCAATAGCTTACACCCAAGACTTGACAGTGAAGGCATGTGGAGGATTGGTGGGAGAATGAAGGCACAAGGACCATTAGTAATTCCCAAGAACAGTCACTTAGCAGAATTGTTGATTAGACATCACCACGCCAAAGTTCACCACCTTGGTTACCGCAGCACACTTTCAGCCGTGAGAGAGGCTGGCTACTGGATCATTAGTGGCCCAGCACATACCAAGAAGCTTCTTGGCCGATGTGTCTCTTGTAAACGACTGAGGGGTCAGACGGAAACACAATTAATGGGTAATCTGCCAAAAGAGAGAACAGAGGCATCACCCCCATTCACCCATGTGGGCATGGATTGCTTCGGTCCCTTCTATGTCAAAGAACGTCGGAGTGAACTCAAAAGATGGGGCCTTCTGGTGACCTGTCTCTATTCCAGAGCAGTTCACATTGAGGTGCTCGAAGATATGACTACTGACACACTTCTCCAAGCTCTGAGATGCTTCATGGCCCTGAGAGGCCCGATCAAGTCAATCATTTGTGACAACGGAACGAACTTCGTTGGTCTACACAACTTGTTGGAAAAGGAGACAGCAGCAGTCGCACCATGTCTGAAAGAATATCTTCTCGAGAATCAGATTGAATTCAAATTCAATTCACCAGAGGCAAGCCATCAAAATGGAGTCACAGAAAGACTGATCCGTTCCGTTCGTGCTGTATTGAACAGCATAGCACTGAAGCACAAGGGACACATTGATACCAAGACTTTGAGAACCACTTTCCATGAAGCCGCCTCTATTGTCAACGACAGACCTCTAACAGCCACCATAATCACTGATCAGGGAGAACAGGTTGTCACGCCAAGTCGTCTCATCACCATGAAGGATAAAGCTCTAGTAGCAGCACCACCCGGTAACTTTGCCAAGGAACTGTATAGTAAACAGAGATGGCGAGCTAGCCAACAACTAGCTCAAGAGTTTTGGTTAGCTTGGAAATCTGAATACCTCGACTCCCTGCAGGACAGGCAGAGATGGACTACAGTAAAGGAAAATGTCAAAGTCGGTGACATCGTCATTGTCAAGGACGACAGTCCCAGAAGCACTTGGAAGATATCACGGGTAACAGAGGTAAAGCCAGGAGACGATGGATTAGTAAGGAATGTGACAGTTCAGGTGGGCAATAGACATCTTGACGGAAATGGCATCCCCATAGAGTCCGCCACCGTTCTGCGGAGACCAGTTCAAAAACTGGTAGTACTTCTGAGATGTTAGAATGTTGAAGTAGTGACTTACAGTATATAGTTTCTTGTTAGATTTTATTTTATTGATTATCTAGAGGATTTTCTAGTATAAAAACAAAACAAAAAAAATTTGTTAGAAAATTTTGGTGGGAGTGTAACGGAAGTTCAATAAAACGTGAGAAAACATAATATAGGACTCGCTGTTCGTAATGTAATTTCAATAATGAAAGTGGGAAAGTATAGTATGGGCCTCGCTGTTGCTGAGCGCGTTTCCGCTGTCTTGTTCGGTTGCGAGTGGCTGTTTCGGGGGGGGCCTGCTCTACGTGGTCCAATCGGAGCGCGGCAGTGCCTTTCATCTCCTTACGTTTCTGGGCGTGCAGACAGTCATTCTGATCAGTCACCTTGAATGTGAACGCCATGTAGCGCAACCTTTCCTTGATAAACGAATAATCAGTATCAGAATCAGAATCATTAATAACTGCTAAAGGAGCCAAAAGGTTCGTGTACATTTTTCTACACATTGTTTTGTCCAGGCATTATTTATTCAGCATAGTGTTGCATGTTCTGCGGTTGGCATAGTTTCAGTCATTATTACCGCGTTTCCCTTTACGTTCGTTGTATTTTGTGTGATGTCTCTGCAGACTTCACGGCTACAGTTATCCAGAATAAAGTCAGTGACTTCATCCTATGCAGTTGTTGATATGAGTAAATGAGAACAAAGACGGGTCTAGCGCCGATACGCTATACTGAGTTTAAAAAAGAAAAAGGGCAGTTAATTAATAAAAGATTCAGTATTAAGAATAATAAAATTTACTTAGAGTACTTCAAACAACCCTGATTTCCATATTTGAGAAAAACAGTGGAGCCTCGTAGTAATTGATGGAAGTGATTATTATTTTCAATAATAATCATACTTGCCTTCTGTCTGTTTTTGGATTTCTTGTCTCTCCCCATTCCTGCAGCCAACTTTTTTAAACTCCCTATCAGTTTTTAGGCAACTTTTTACTGTAAACAAATTTACAACTTACAGCCAACATTTCTCTATAAAAGTTTTATTAGAAATATCAGTAACCAAATATCAGTTTTTAAACAAGTTTTGTTTTTTAAAGTATGGTTCGTTTTTAAACTTTCTCACTGAAAGAAGGAAAGTTTTCAAGGTTTTTTTTTAATTTTTTGTAGGCCCACCTGGCACTGGTAAAACCTATCTTGGATTAAAGATAGTGCAGACTCTACTTGGTAACCTGTACAATATTGGAAGTTGCGCCGATGGTTCAAGTTTAGAAAGACTGTGCCGCCGAACACCAAGGATTATGATGCAAGATGCCAAATATCGCAATACGCCCTCAGTAACCAAAATTACCTCTTCCGCTTCATGTCACAATCACCAAGACTCTCCCGGAAGTATGCAGTCAAAGATATCTTCCTGTGTCTTTGCATCTTCCTCACTGCTTTCACCAGAGAGCTCTCCTACTCCATCTCACAGCCCTACAGTCTCTATGGATAGCCATGCCTCCCATTCCTCAATTGAAGGGATATCCTCTGAAGAAGATCCTGACAGACCTCTACAACCAGAGTTGATGGAAAAACCAATACTGGTGGTTTGTTATACCAACCATGCCCTAGATCAGTTCTTGGAAGGAATCCTTAACTACTGTAACAAGCCAGGTATACGTAGCATCTATCATTTGCAGCAAAGTTTCAAACAAGGTTTACCGAATTGCGCAATATTGTAATGGCACACATTTCAGTTGAAATGTTTATAAAAAAAAGCTGAGTGAAATAAATTCTTCAGGAAAACTAATTCGGGTAGGAAGTAGATGTAAAAGTGAAAAACTCAAGGATCACAGTCTTTACAATGCTGCTAGAGAATCTGGTTACTTCAGCAGCCACAAGTTGTATGATCAGCAAAAGATGAGAGCAGATATCGTTGTGAGTTTAGCTTTGTCCCTACTAAAAGCAATCCTCCTAAAAACTATTGCTAGTATTTTTTAATCGCATTTACGAATGATTGATGTTATTTTGCAGCGTGAGTGTAACAGAATGAAGATGGCATATGAGGACATCCTTAATGGAAAGCTGGATTTTCCAGTTTCAGTTTTTGTTCGAAAAGACGAATTTGGAACAAATTTAGAAGATTGGAATCCTTGGTTGTATCAGGGTGAGCCATTATGCTATTGCGTAAAGGGAGGGGAGAAACGAGGATGTCTGTGATATATTTACAATGTTTCTATATCATGAAAAATTGGCGATAAAGAAAATTTTTTTTTATAAACACCATTGTTGATAAATTTGTCGTGAGACTTTTCGAAAATATTTGTCACTGTGAATGCAAAAAATTGGTGATAAGCCAAATTCCAGATGATTATTGCTATTGGAAACGCTCAAGTCGCCAAAGGCGATAAAACCAGGCATGTGTAACAAAACAGGAAGCTGCCAATTATCCATTGTAACCGCATGGCATCATTAGCTTGTGTGTGTGTGTTTATTTTTAACCAACGATGATTGTTTGTGATCTATTACACTGTATTTATGAAACATTACAACTGATTTGAAAAAAACAAATTTTTTGCTGCTGGTTACTAATTATTAAAGTCATAAAAAATAAACGGTTGTATTTTTTTTATAAAAAATTCACTTTGTTCTGTTATTATAACTGTAACAAAATAATAAATAATGTTCTGCTGAAATCACTTCCACACAGCTTTCCTTGCCAGCCAAAAACTCTGCGATATTATTTTCATTTATTTATTCTTACACAATATAAGAAAATATAATAATAACAGCGAGCAATGCTAGTCGGCTAAATTGCATTAAACAACAAATTGACTGCAACTGCCTCCATGGGGGTGGCTCAACCAACAGCGATAAACTTCTAGTTGTGAAAATACCTGGTGTTTACGCCAGTTATTAGTTTTAGCAAACCACAGAGATTTGGCGATAATTTGTCACGATATGGAAAAATAGTAATTAACTACCACAAAGCTATGGAATACCCAATCCACTTAAAATTACAAATACTATAAAAAATAATTGTAGATACCATTGGCTCAGACATCTTTACAACTTGACAACACACAATTAACAAATGCTAAGTATTCAAAGAAATGAAAACTGTAAATCTGCAAAAAAAACTGTTGAGATGGATTCGGTCGTCCACACAACATTGCCACTAACTGTTTACCAATGGCTGAATACAGGCAGACACCCTATCTGCTGGTGCAGTAACTCAGTTACCCTCTACAGGCCTGGCTACCAACTATCTCCTCTCCCACTGGGCTGGTATGACTCCAGTAAAGTGTTATGGAGGAGTAACTCAACTCCGCAGTCAATGGTGAGCTCTCAGCTCAGACATATAAGCCATTGCTTTCAAGTCTATACATTTATTGTCTCATACAATCCAGTATAAGAGACAATGGTAGCAGTGGCAACATGTGGCAAAGGTAACAATATTTGGCAAGTGATAATGAGTACAAGGAAGCTAGGCCCTTTATAGGCCAATTGACAGGAAGTACACAGGAAGTAGATGGCCTACTTTATAAGGAGACCAATCAAACATAATATATGTGTGGGTAAACGAATAACGTATGCAGACTACAAATACTGACGAATATCATGTCGTGAATAGAGTAAAATGTAGATGGTGCCCAGGAATAAGAGGCATAGCTAGAAGGTCCATGACCAACGTAATTTGTTACTAGATGTATCTTTACCTTTAGGTATGTCTTTGGTCTTTACCGAGCCTTCAATCTTTAAGCATCCGCATCTGCAGCCTACTAAGCTGTGTTCCTTGGGCTATATTTCACTCCTCTGGCTAGCAACCATCTTGTTGCCTCACCATCCCTCCCTCCTTCCCTACCTACCTATCACCGGTCCACAGCGCACAGCTTGTAAAACAGTAAAACCACACCTCTCTCCATGAGGTAACGCAGGATCATTCAGATCTGCCAGGTGCAACGGAGTAGTTGGTAACAACCTCACTACTAGTGAGCCCTCAGCTCAGACAGACTACGTATAGGTAAGGTAATATATACATTTATTCGTCCACTAATCATGCTCTAGGGAGGCAATCGCCTAGAGTAGTCAACAACAGCAGTGTGTGATAAGTGGCACTGAACACAAGAGAATCCAGCGTTTTGTAGGCTGTTGGCAGGAAGTGCGTTGCATCATGCTGAGTCTAACCAATGAAATATAACAGGGAGTAAATTAACCAATCAAATTAATAATACATACAATTGCACACAATAATAAAGGTATAATGTGCCTAGTGGCAATGAATCACTCACAAGTTCAAGTCCTCAGTCTTTATTAGCCTTAGGTTACAGATATATAGGATTTAGAGATGGACAGGTTCTGGATACGTCCTTGTGCATTGCATCGGGCTACTTTTGAATCTCTGGCTACAGCGGCCATCTTGTTGCCGGCCCGGTATGTCATTGCGGGGTTGGTAGAGGTCACTGGAGGGTCGGTAAGGGTCATCGCAGGGCTTATATAATATCTGCAGGGCCGGTATAGAAAGTTGCAGGGCCGGTAAGATATTTTCTCCTCCTTCTGAAGTAATGGCTCTCTGACTCATCACTTTGGGAGGTCTATCTGACTAGTTATCTTAGTGAGAGTCACCTTTAGGTTAATATGAATGCTCAGGACATTTGTGCTACCAAAATCCACCACAATATCCTCCTAGTCAAGTCATACATACATGTTTTTTTTTCCAGAGGATCTCTAGTATTATTTCTACATATTTACATAAATGCAATTGAACTGCAAGTGTGCATCTAGGATCTCCCTTTAATGTTTAGTAACAATGCCTTATGATTCTATCCCTTAAACCCATTTGCCAAAACAAGTTTAAGTGAAACTGTGCTTTTTGATTTGAACAATTTTTTATGTAATATAAGTATCTTGTTACGCAGGTTATGAACAGGAAGTTAAATATGAGATTGAGATATTTGAGAGCTGGAGAAGTCGGAGAATAGACTTAAGCAGTACTTCAACCAGACAAGGAGCGCAGCAGTCTGCAAGTGCCCATTCTAAAGTACATTCTATCGGTCAGTATCTCATCTTCATCTCATTGAAGCTGCTTGCAAACACTGATTATCACTATGTTCCAATGGCTCAAATTCGTTCGGGGTAAATGTTCATTCGTGCTGGTTAGCATTCACTCGGGTTGGCACTGCTAACCGTTCCTATGACAGTTCGAATTGAAATCCTATGCAGGAGTTGTCTTTCCCTTACAGTGGGTGGCTAGCTAGAGCAATAATTGTTTCATCGTTAGTGAGATAGTAAACGGGTTTTTCTATATAAAGAGTTTTTCGTGCACTCAATGATAGGTTGAATCAAAATATATGTTGATCGATCCGCACATTTGCTTATATTAATTATGGTAATTTATAATTTATGTAATACAATAATTATGTTAATTAATAATTTATGCAGTACAAAAATTATGTTAATTAGTTATGCTAATAATTTTTAATATTCTATTATTTTATCTATTTTGAATTTAGGAGGAGCAAGCCAGCAACCAATCATATCCCAAAAGTTTTTAAACCAATCACAGCGTGCACAAAAAACTCTTTATATAAAAAAAATTCATAGTAACCAAACACACTCGTATCACTCAACGGCGGCTCCAAACTACTGGCCTGGCGGCGGGGGAGGATAGCTAAAGAAAGTATATGAGAAGAATGAGTGGAAGGTAAGACACTCCAAAATCCGAGAAAATGAGGTGTTTTGTGTTGTGCATAAACCAGTATTTACATTTTCTTAAATGTTTCTGTGCGTTGGATTTAGACTGGTGAATGGTTTGTTTCACTTTGTAGACTGCATGGAAAGCTGTAGATGTATTACCTGTAGGTCAAACTTGCTGGTCAAAACAGAGTAAAAATCATGAAGACACATCCTTCCATAAGACACAAAGTCTTTCTCCAAAATAAACGATAATGGAATTGTTAAAAAAGCAAATTCCAATATGATTGGCCTATTTCCAGTATTCTAGTCTCTTTTGGATGTTAGCCAAAATTATTCGGGAGTGTGATATTAAACCCCTTAAATTTTTATATTTATTTGAATTGCAATTTTCTCTCTACAGCGAGCATATCTACTGACATTTATTCAGCTGTTAGTGTGCCTCAAGGAAGGACGTTCTTGAAAACTTTTTTTCAGGTTTTTGAAAATACTTCGGTTTTTCATATTACTGGTAGGTGAGCAACTAGACTGTCATGTTGTTGCAGATGGCATTTATTTCATCAGCGAGACCTTCTGGCAACTTTCTACTATTTTATAATGCACAAGTCTGGTCACAACTGAGCAGAAAGTTAATTAACAGGGATGCTTTTTTTACCTTGTTTTTCTTTTGGAATGTCTTACCTTCTCTCTTTCATCTCTAAACACTATAATCCACTAACCCACCCACCACCAGGCCAGTAGATTGGAGCCACCTGTGGCATCACTAAGTAATACTGCAGTGGATACTGTCAGCAGGGCTCCTACTGCCGTTCACTGAAAACAACCGTTTACAGCGCGCAGCTCATGAAGCAGCAAATCAAAACCTCTATCCTAGAGGTAACGCAGGGTCGGTCAGACCTGCAGAGTGCAACATAGAAGTCAGTAACAATTTCACTACTAGTGAGCCTTCGGCTCAGACAAACTATGTATAGTTTTATATAATAGAATACACTTATTGTCCACATATCAAGCTCTAGGGAGGCAATCGCCTAGAGAAGTCCACAGCAGTAGCAGTTAGTGATAAGTGGCAAAGGATATATGAAAAAGCAGCCTTTTATAGGCTGATCACAGGAAGTGTATTGCATCATGTTGGTGGAACCAATAAAGCATACCAGGAAGTGCTGCAACCAATCAGATGGCAATACATACAAAATCATACAATGTTAAACGGATAAGGCGCCTAGTAGCAAGGAATAAAACTATACAATCAAGTCGTCTAATTAGCCTTACAATCCAGGTAGACGGTAAGTGGAGGTAGCTAGGTCCTGGATTCGTCCTCAGGAGTTGATACAGATCTTCTTAGAACTCTGGCTAGGGCGGCCATATTGTTGCCGACCCGGTATGTCATTGCAGGGTCGGTAAGCTGCTGGGTAGGTAAGCTGCAGGGTCGCTAAGCTGCAGGGTTCGTAAGCTGCAGGGTCGGTGTGACAAATCATCTACTTCTAAGCAATGGCTACTGGTTACATCACTGGAGGTGGCCTGTCTGACTAGTTAATAGTGTAATGGATTCCAGTCTGGTTTCCACGGACATCCACTATGCTCAAGTATTATACCTCTATCCAGAGGGGACACTGTGCTGCTCGACAGTGACAACTGTGTATCAGGCAACTAAATTACCCGGTATAGCAAGAGCCCATGGCTCAGACAAACAATACAGCGTAGTGCTAGTGTAAGTGGCTATATTCTCAAGACAAAGTCCTAGAGGGTAATTATTCCTCTAGGGAGTTTGTGGCAAGACACGAGAATGAATGCAAAGATTGCGGCAAAAGTCTCTCCTTTTATCAGAGAGCTCACAGGAAGTAATTAGCATATTCTATATAACATTGATAGTACAGGAAGTAATCTGACCAATACAAGTGCACATATAAATAGCTAACCAATCATACGATCAATAAGGGTTAAATAGATAAGGCGCCAAGTGGCTAAGGGCAGAGTCCTGTCTCCTACTCTCCAATCAGACTGTCCTACAGAGTCCCAAGGCTCTAGATAGCTTGTGGTACTGGTTACCGCAGACGTAAAGGTAGGTAGCTTTGGTTCCTGGCTTGGTGGAAAGTCCTAGCTGGTTTAGGAAGTCCTCAGCTATGGCAGCCATCTTAGACCGGCCCTGTGTCAGCATACCGGCCCTACAGAGGTCACTGCCGACCCTGTAGAGGTCACTACCAGCCCGGTACCGGCCCGGTACTGGCCCTGTATACTGTGCTACCGGCACAGTATGGCTTTGCTACTGGAACAGCATCTCACCGATGGCTGTAGGTGCATTACCAGCGCGTAAGTGGAGAAATGGTGGAGCAAACTCCCAGTTTACTGTGAAAATTCACCAAAATCTATCACAATAGTGTCAGAGTCACCTCTGGGTTAGGGTATAGGTATGTACAAAGCATGTGGGTGGGCTGCGAAATCCACCGCAATATTTGTAGAATGTGGATTTGTGGAATGTTTACAGCACTTACTAATAGTAATAGTAAGTAGATGAGTAACAATAAAGACAAAAATTAGGGATAATTATAAATGATTATTAATAAGTATGATGACTCTAAGAAATGATAATTAGTTAATCATAAAAAACTATTAGAATAAAATAATAATTATTTCTTATTATAATAATAATAATAATTTACTTTGTCAACTGATCAAACAGAGCTAGGATTCCCTGAACCTTGTCAGTTTACCGAAGAAATAGAAAATATTTCATAACTAAGCTGTTGTTAAATGGGCAAAGAGTCATCATTAGATAAATGTAAAAAGTTACAGTTGGAAAATAAACACAAACTGATTTACAGAAAACACGCCAGTTTAGTACTTCCTCCACCAAAGAGCTGTTCAAGCGAATTCGGATCCGTCAACACAAACCATTCCCATGATTCTAATGAATGCTCAGCTTGAACAAATCAACGAACCATAATCAACTCGAATGAATTACAATTCTCATGACCAAAACGAATTAGAACCATGGAAATGTAGTGTATATTTCTTTGCATGAACTCCATTGTAGAAGGAGATGAAGAAGTTGAGGAGTATGACGAAGAAGAAGAAAAACTGGAAGGGGTGGATACACAAGTTGACAATAATGGTAAATATGAAAAGTAAATCAGGAGCAAATTTGCGTCATGGTGTCTAAGAACTATAAGGTTTACCTGGTCCCACAGTGCATTTTTGAGCACCAGGTCCATGAAAGATGTCTGAGTACGTTTTTGGTGCACCAGATGTTGATTATTTACTATCTAAGTATTTATTGTGCAGGCATTGTTTATATTAAGGATTGTATCACGGTTTTGATTGTTGGTTTGACGTACAGGAATAGACATAAACATGGACATGAATAGACATAAACAAAAATGGATACGAACATAAATGGACAGAGATGGACATGAACATAAATAGAAATTGACAAGTCTATTTATATCCATGTTCATTTAAGTACATTTCCCATTCATGTCTATCTACATTAATTTCCACATCCGTTTAGTCCATTCTATTCTTGTCCAAATCTTTTATTCACACGAAAGTTTTTACATGTATGTGTATATATATACTAAAAGGTGGAGCAGTGAACAATGAAAAACTACCAGTGGACTACAAATTGTTTCATATGCCTAGAGAAAAAAAATTGCGTAATAGTCTGTTATATTTCAATCAATTTCAGCTATATTTTTTATAATCAGTACTACTAGTTAAATAGCAATATTTATTGTATACTTACTGTAATAAAGTTTTATTAACTTCACGCTCAAATCAATATTCAAACAAACTATATCATCATTAATATTTCAATAACTAACTATTATTTTCTCAAGTCTGACAATAGCATTATAACACAACTCTTAATTTTCATACACTAGTCAAACCAACAATCAAAACCGTGAAACAAACCCCAATATAAACAGCCCCTGCACAATAAATACTTAGATAATAAATAATCATACAATATTACAAACACTAACCACTGACATAATCAACACCTGGTGCACCAAAAAGGTACCCAAATGGTTGTCATGGACACCTGGTGCTCAAAAAAGTCACTTTGGAATTAGGTGAACCATATTTTCCTTAGACACCATTACTGAGATCTGCTCCTTATATACTACCAATATGAAATAATACCATCATTTCTTTAAATGTTACACACATAAATACAACAGTTTTTGAGTGTCATGACAATTTGTAGAAGAAACTTTCAGCCTAAGCATTTCAGCAATACAACAGCTGCAAGACATGACTGATTCTAGCATGATGTCCCAGCAGGAAGTTGACTTTATTCGTGCCAGCCAGAGAAGTCTGTTGACACTGACTCTTTCTGATAGGTATGCAAAGATTTTTTTTCCTGAACTACAATATGTTTATTTTGTATAGACTTGCTTCCCTCCTATCAAACATGGTTTACAAACAGAATATTTCAACTGTGGCACTTGGTGAACTCACTCTGAGGCTATTTATATGGCTGTGATCACTTCATTTCGATATTACTTACATTTTCAAGTCATAGCTTGGTTTTATTTCAATATTCAATGTACTTTAGTATTTTAAAAATATGTCTGCCACGAGTTTAATGGCTGTGCAAAGAAACCTTACCCATTTCTGCAAGTATATACATCGGTCTGCAATTATCAAGTGCAGTAGTCTGATGAAGGAGGAATAAAGCAACAATTTTTTACAGGTGGAGATTATTTAGGTATTGGTTTCATCAGTATGAAGTGAGGACCAGAAAGCAAATGCTCAAGCTCCAAAAAGAATTAAAAACATGCATTGACATGGAGGAAAATTTGAGGTTTGTAATAAAATATCAAGGAATGGCATAAATGCATAAAAATCAAAAAAATGTCCAAAATAAACAACAAGAGGGTAGAATTTTAGGAATGCATTTTTTTGGCATTTAACTAAAATTTTGGCCAACTCAAGTAAGCTCAAGTCGAGTCAAGAGTGATAACTGCTAGTTGTTTGTGGGAATGTTGTGAGCTATCCATGTTCGTGACAAATACACCAAATCAAAAAGACAATTTTACAAATCATACTAGTTCATAATGATGCCATTATTATCTTGTGGGACATTTGCATGATGATTAAATGGTGTCAGGCCCCCTACAACCCCCCCCCCCCTCTATTCAACCCCCCCCCCCCTTACACCCCTGGTGCCCTTGGCATGAGTTACCACCCCGCCAGAGCCCTCCCTCCCCCGTAGCTACTCAAATCCCCCTGAAAAAGGGATACCAGCTACCCCGGGTCTATACCGGCTACCCCGGGTCGGTATCCCCCTGTACAAATGAATTGAAGCTGACCCGAACCTACCCCGAGCCTGCCCCGGGTCAGGACCCCGACCCGGGGTCCAAACACAGTGATTACGATAGCCTGTGCCTCCCTGAAGTGAATAGCCTTTGCAGAATGGAGACCGGAGCCTTCCCTCTCGCAGGAGCACAGCCTAGGAAGTTGCACGTCCTTATAAGGAATGAAAAGTCTGTGCTGACAGAAAAGAGCGGGAACTAGAGCCCAGCCCCAAGCTACCATGTGCTCTCTACTTGATTGGCTTATCTTGTTATTGTGTTTCGTATTATGTGTTATGATTGGCATTTTCCTTGTATTGTATGTTATTATTTGTCGTGCCTTATAAGGTAACGAAACTGTACTTTTTACTCTATATATAGAGCTGCTGTGCCTTGGGCAGGCAGTTGTTATAGTAGTAAGCACCCTTTTGTTTGTGTAGTAATAAAGTATATTAATTGATAGAAACACTAGTAATACGTTTGGGTCGAGGACCCTGTGCAGTTGTTAGCGTCTGTTTGGAATAGACATTGAAGTGAGAGGAGAGAGAGAGGAGGAGAATCCGTTGTGTCAGTAATAGAGGACTCAAATCTATTACAATCTTTCCTTGATTACTTTGAAAGTTAGTAGTTATCTTTTCCTAAATTTGTTCGACAATTTGTAGTAGTTTATTGAAAAATTATGATGTACTGAACTAATGTTATGATTTGTACTTGGCATACTGACTACAAATATTTATTATTTTTGGTCTTCTGTTCGGTGAACACATCACGAATATTCTTGTTGAGTAGGGAGATGCATAGTAATTTTTCGGTGCAAGAGAATACATCGGGCTATTGGTTTGATAATATAAAGCATCTGTTCCTGTTGGTTTGTGTGTTAATAAATAACTTGCCATATATATTGATTAAAAAACATCAAACCCCATCAGTCTATCAAACAGCGTAAATCTTAAAATTAATTTGCTAGTAAGTAGGCAATCTAGCTCAAGCTGATTTATTATTGTAATGAGTTGTTTCACAGTAACTCTCGTCTCTCCAGTGAACAGCATATAAGTATGTGTTGTAGAAGACAGAGAGACATTGCTGTTTTGAGCAGGGCCAAAGTGATTGGTATGACAACGACAGCAGCTGCCAGGCTACAGTCAGTACTGCAAGTTGTTGGTCCAGAGATTGTGGTAGTTGAAGAAGCAGCAGAAGTACTAGAGGCTCATATAATTACTGCTCTAAGTAGCCATTGCAAACACCTCATTCTTATTGGTTAGTACTGACCTATCAGATCATTGCAAGTATCTCATTCTTATTGGGTAGTACTGACCTAGCAGATTATTGTAAGCATCTCATTCTTATTGGTTAGTACAGTCTTATCAGATCATTGTAAGCGTTTCATTCTTATTGGTTAATGCTGTCTTACTAAATCATTGCAAGCACTTTATTCTTATCAGTTAGCATTAACCTATTGCACAATACAAGCACCTACTTTTTATTGGTTAAAATTGGCCTATCACGCCATTCCAAGTTCTTCATTCTGATTGGTCTGTATAATACTACAGTGGATTGTGCCGGTAGGGCACCCACTATTGTCTTGTAACAAATGGCCCTCCACAGCGCATAGCTTGCGGAACAGTCAAACGACACCTCTCTCCAAGAGGTAACACAGGTTTAGTCAAACCTATAGAACGCAACAGAAAAGTTGATCACAACTTCACTACTAGTGAGCCCTCGGCTCGGACAAACTAAGTATAATTTGAGTAATAAATACATTTATTCATCCATATATCATGCTCTAGGGAGGCAATCGCCTAGAGCAGTCAACAACAGCAGCAGTATGTGATAAGTGGCAATGAACACAAGAGAATCCAGCATTTTGTAGGCTGGTGGCAGGAAGTGCGTTGCATCATGCTAAGTCTAACCAATGAAATATAACAGGGAGTAAATTAACCAATCAGGATGACAATACATTCAATTGCGCACAATGCTAAAGGTATAAAGTGTCTAATGGCAATGAATAACACTACAAGTTCAAGTCCTTAGTCTTTGTTAGCCTTAAATTCCAGATAGATAAGATGTAGCGGATAGGTCCTGGATTCTTCCTTGTGCGACAACTTGGGCTACTTTTGAACTTCTGGCTACAGCGAATATCTTGTTTTTGGCCCCGTATGTCACTGCAGGGCCAGTAGAAGTCATTTCCAGGTTGGTAGAGGTCACTGCAGGGCCGGTATAATGTCTGCAGGGCCGGTAAGGTACTTCCTCCTTCTTCTGAGGTGATAGCTCTCTGAGGTATCACTTTGGAAGGTCTGTCTGACTGATTGCTTCCGTCAGCATCACTTCTAGATTAATATAAGTACGCAGGGCATGTGTGCTTCCAAAATCCACCACAACACCTTATATATGTATATGTGAGTAATGCTTAATGATGCAAAACTTCATATTTCCAAAATCACAGTTCAAGTTTTAAAAAAGCTGTTTTTGGCCCTTTTATTTTCTTTCAATTAGCATTGGCCTGTTTTATTTTCGGACCTTTTAGGTGGATTGGTTAATCAAAGTTGTAGTTTATCAAATTCATTCAGAGATTACTTCATGAGATTGCATTGCAAAATTAATCTCATTTAGGAAATAATAATCTTTTATATAGTTTTTATAAATTGGTCAAATTGTATTGGCTTCTTGATTTTGTCATAATGCGAGCTCAGACACAAATAGTATCTTTGCAAAAAACCTGTCGCAAACTATAAACCAGAGCAACTCAGTGTGGAAATTTTTAATTGGAACAAAACTGGCAGCTTAGGCTATTTGCAACATTCAGCACAAATAAAATTACAGCGCGACAAAAACTTTGAGCTGTCGTTAAAAAAATAGCATCTCAAATTTCAATTTGCAAGTGGTTCTCCAAATTTAAATGTATCTGAAAAAGCGAAATAACTATTAGCCTACTAATTGGAGATTGAAAAGCGGAGCTGAGAAAATTAATCTGATTACAAGCTGAAAGCGGGTGACAGCACCAGTTGAAAAACGACATTTTTTCGGTCCAAGTTATCATTCAAGCATTTGGGTCCAGAGGGCCGCATGCAATAAGGAGTTGATTACCCTTTAGTTACTGCCCATTGATACTAACTCGCACAGCAAGCATTTCAAATCTTACTAGGTCGAAGCTAAATTATTGCATCACCGCAAACACCCCATTCTGGCTCTTCAACGGTGAGCCATGACACACCAAAAATATGCTTATTGGTTCATGATCCAGCTGATTTAGTAAATTTGATTTTCATGGAAGGATATTATGATTCTCTCTACTTTCAGAGGCTTATCATGGTAAAATTTTCTGATTGGTTGTTTAAATTTGCTGTTTTGAAGGTGATCATAAACAGCTGAAACCAAACCCAACCGTCTATGAGTTGGCTAAACAGTACCATCTAGACCTGTCCTTGTTTGAGAGAATGGTGAATAATGGACTTCCTGTTAGTACACTGAATGTACAACATAGAATGAGACCGGAAGTATCCAAGTACATCATAGGACACATCTATGAAGCACTAAAAGACCATGCTTCTGTCTATTACAGGGAACCAATCAGAGGTGATTGTTTTATTCATTTTTGATGTAGCATCTATGAATAAAAGACATGCATAAATAATGTGAACATTCAACTACTATGGATACCACAAACGGGCGCAAGATGTTGAACATTTTTTAGGTGTTTCAAAGTCTGTATTTTTTTTCAATCATTCCAATCCTGAGTCTGAAAATGTTGGAATGATGAGCAAATGCAACGAGTTTGAGGCCGATATGATAGTCAAGTTTGCCAGGTTAGTTAAAGCTGTTAATAAGCTTTATAATTGTTTTTCTATTTTGAATGCTATTATATTGAGTGTGTGAGATATATGCTTTCATGCCAGAAAAACTCATCTTCTCCATTTGTCTCCTCTAAAAAATAACTGCCCAGCCAAAAAGTCTTGCTCTTTATCTGCCTGCCAGTCTAGAAATAATTACTTTCACAACCAGTCACTGGAGAGATACTCGGGCCACAAATAAAATGTACGATACAAACACTAGGTCAAACACTAGCTCGGACACTAGCTCGGACACTAGCTCGGACACTAGGTCAAACACTAGCTCGGACACTAGCTCGGACACTAGCTCGGACACTAGCTCGGACACTAGCTCGGACACTAGCTCGGACACTAGCTCGGACACTAGCTCGGACACTAGCTCGGACACTAGCTCGAACACTAGCTCAAACACTTAGTTCATTGGTTTGACAATGTAATTGATATCATTTCGCAAGTCGTTGGATGGCGGGTTCATTTTTAGTCTTTGAAACTAATTCTTAGGTGAAAAAGGTTATAAAAACTGGCATATATTTTTTCATTCATCGTACTACAAAATGAGAGGAGTACAAACGTAAAAATAAAGCAGAGTTTGTGTTTTCCCTTAGGTACCTGATGAGACAAAGGTACAAACCTGATCAAGTGACAATTATCACCATGTACAAGGGCCAAGAGATGCTTATCAAAAAGAAGATGAGAGGACAGAATGAGTTTGAAGGTCTAAGAGTGTCTTCAGTCGACAACTTTCAAGGTACTATAAAACTTACATTGTGGTGCTGAAACTATTTCTTCAATTTATGGTTAAAGAACCAGTTCACTAATGTGGATTGTACATATAAAGGAAAGATTTGTTTCAAAAATTATGTTTTTCATAATAACTACTAAAATAGCTTTCATGATATTTAAGCATCCTTCAGTTGTTGAAAACAATACAATACAAGACTGACTTTTTAATTGGGTTATTTCCTAGGATTTAAAGTGTCATGTTTTGAACTACAGAAAACAATTGAAGAGTCAAAAGTACAATGTACGTAAGTAAAATGAACAGTGACTTTGAGGGTAACAAATATTAGTAAATGGAATTTAATGCACCTGATACCCTCACTTAGTAAGGAAAGTCTGTGAACCAAACTTCCCCAAATTTTTTATTAATTTTTTTACAGCAGTTCCTATGTAAAGAAATGATTTGTTTACCACGCTTGCTACAATCTCTTACAACTATAACATGCTAAAAAAGCTTGTGATATGCATTTGATATTGTCGTTATTACCATGATTACTACTTTTGTCACTTTTTTTGTTCATTAAAACTGGCGTAAAAGGGGTTTTTTTGCAACGAGCTACTGATCACAAGAGACAGCAGTTTCAGCTTCAAGCTTTTTTAACCAAAATTTTGTAATATCGTTCGGTTAAAACTTGAAAAGTTGGTTTGACCAATGATTTGCCTGTAACGTCATAGAAACTGGTTATCTTCCATCCAAACTAAAGTCTTCCTCTAGATTGGTGTCAAAAAGTGCTTGTCACTCCAAAGGACTCATTCACTGGTTCAAGGATTTTCTCAAACTTGAACCTCTGTGCATCAAAGATAGTTCAAACAAGACTAACGATAAACCCGTTTTGGCTGGTCTTGTAATTGTAGATAGTAGAAAATGCACAAATGATCAAAAATCATATTTATACATGATGGTTCACGGTGCATTGGTCAAGCTAACCCCAGGCAACACAATATTTCTATATAAGTGAACATTTAAGAAGTTTGTGTGTTTATATGCCCATCTGCGTGCACGTCTGGCATTCCAAGTGAATACACGCCAAGGCCACTACAGAGAGAGAAAGAAAGACTGCTGTAAAGCAATCTATTGGATTAATTTAATGTATGATGTGGGGCAAGTTTGTTCATGAACAGGGTGAGAAGAGAGCAGGCTGGTATTATGATATTTGAAATTGACATGTATTACTCCAGGTATATATAAAAAATATGAAAACAAAATAGTTGAAATTACGGATGAAATTAACCAATCAAAACACAAGGTGATAGTGTAACAAAAACTTAGGTACAGCAATCCAACATATACTTATTTGATTGGATCAGATTGGTCCTTCCTCTGCACTATTTTGTTAGCTCACTATATTGTCCAATCAGAGCGCTCATCTTTTCTGTCTTTAATTCTGCAAAGCATTTAGGAAAGAATCTCTAGGAGAATTCGGAACATTTGAATCAATGTTTGTCCAGAATCTGACATAGAAATGATTGAAGCCATTTACACAATTTGAATTTGAATGGAATTTCAACATCACCCTTCAGGCAGGAGATGATTTATCAAAATGAAAAAAAGTTTTTAGAAGGAGGTAACTCTCATTATTCGCTTGTTTTCACCTTCTTGCTTCTGTGGTGGGTGGAAAAAACGGAGTTAGAATAGAAAAGAGAAAAGGATGTACCAGTGCTTCTACAATGGACAGACAACTCCGAGTGTTTAAGTTGTTCAGGGCACCAGCAACGAGCTGGTGTTGCTCTGATGGTGAATATATAAAGGAGGGTGGGAATGGTACATTGTATCAATGAGATGGTGCGAGGAGTAGAGCTCTGACAGAGAGATGTTTGACAGGAAACAAAATAACTTGCCAAGCGAATCCATTGCGATACACTTTTGCGATGTAGTTTGATTGGCCAATCAATAGCCCAAGCAGTTAGTTTTCCTTAGTGTGTCATCCAGCTGAGCCTCACACAATCACTCTTATTATTATGCATTACAGGCGAAGAGAATGACATCATCCTCATCTCACTGGTCAGGAGTAACGCAGAAGACAAACTTGGTTTCATAGAAATAGAGAACAGAGTGTGTGTTACAATGTCTAGAGCTAAATTAGGAATGTATGTCTTTGGGGACTTTACTATGATCGCCAATCGCTCAAGTATGTAAAACATTTTGATGAACCAGTTCATTTCTCATTGCAAATAGCAGTCTTTTTATGAATGACTCTTATGATGTAAGAAAAATAAATAAACCCAACCAGATACCAGTCATGTTAGATCAGCTTCTACATTATTCACCTTTATTAAGATCCACTATTGACCCATTCACGAGCTGCTGCTGAGTCTGACGCTAACGGGAAAAGAGCTGGAACTTCAAAAATTTTGTCGGATGGAACTAACTTAATCCTAATTTTTTTTTGTAGAGACTTGGGCTAAAATGGTTAAAGAAGCCAAAGCTGCCGGTGAGTTTGGCTGTGAGATAAACTTGAGCTGCTACCAACATAGCATTGCTGCCACAGTCAGCACTCCAGATGAGTTCGACTCCAAAGCTCCCCAAGGTTAGACAGCTTGCATTACTTGGAGTAACCATTAGCTTAATTTTATGATAAGCCATCTCCATGTTTGTATTGACACACTGCAGGAGGATGTACAAGGTATTGCAATGCCAAGCTAGACTGTGGTCATAGATGCACATGGAGGTGCCATTACGGAGACCACAAAGCCTTTGTTTGCCAAGAGAGATGCTTGAAAACATGTGATTCTGGCCACCCATGTAAAGGTAGGACCACAAGCTAGCGAAAAAATGTTAAATAATATCTAAAACAACCAATCAACTCTAAATTTACTTCATGATACAGAAATATTTGGTGGCTTGAACCAACAAGTCTCAATGTTTACTACATCTGCCAGCTTTTCTTTGATTGTTTGGTAGAAAAGTGTGAATCCCCAGGGACAGCGTGTAAACCCTGCAAACAGCTTTGTACCAAAGTCATTAGTACGTGCAAACATGAAGCAACATATCCATGTCATAAATGGAATGGGTTCCTTGAACCAGGTTGTCAGAAGAAGTGTGAAAAACTGTTGAATTGTGGACATGCCTGCCAAAACTTGTGAGTGAATTAGCATTGATGGGCGTGTCTGACTAAATTGTTATATTAATTATTAAATTGTTATATTAATTATTAACTTTTTATGTTAATTATTAAATTGTTATATTAATTATTAAATTGTTATGTTAGTTATTAAATTTTTATATTAATTATTAAGTTGTTATATTAATTATTAAATTGTTATATTAGTTATTAAATTGTTATATTAGTTATTAAATTTTTATATTAATTAATAAATTGTTATATTAATTATTAGTACACATGGTAATTATTAAGATGTAATGAAAAAACTTGTACGAGGCTGAAGTAACTTTTATGCTCACCAGATTTAACTTTTTTTTGAAGAAAATGAAATCTTTTATATAAAACAATCATTTAAAACAAGTGTGATTACTAATGTATCAATAGATGTTGTCTGAAAATTACCATCAAGCTCAAAAAGGTTTTTTTGAAAAGTGAACAATTGTCACCTCTTTTGTCAATTCACTATCATCTATTGATCAATCTCTTAAAACTTTCAAGTTAAGAACTGGTAGCAAAAGTTAAAACTTGGAATGAGGAATAAACTCGATTGTTGTTTTATAAAAATTTTCAGTAATTGAATATTTAATTTTTTGTTAATAACGTAATTTATAAAACTAAGCTGATGGCTGATTACTTTAATTAGAACAAGAAATGAATAATGACAATAGAATAACTAGTAGAATATATTTTAGTACAAAAGAACGTTAAATCAGTAACCTTAAGATGGTTCTGCCAACTGCATCAAATAAAATGAAAAGTGTAGTTTTGCAAAAATTTCTGAAAGGCAGCATTAATTCTCTTTAAACTTTATTTTAATTAAAAATTTTTTTATATTTTAAAGCGTATTTTTTGTTGTAAGCATCTCTGACAAGTTCTGCTATTATTGAACGTTACGTAGAATCACTGTATTGTCAGTATCAGTGTACAAAGTAATTTTGAATTCGATCTACTATTTTCCGCTGAATTTCTCATGGCGCTAAATAATGTATCAGTTATGCAATTTTAAGTTTTTAAATGTTACATTATTAGGTGTGGCCAGCCATGCAGCATTCTTTGTAAAGCAGAAGAAGTGAAGATCTGCTCCAGATGTGGAGAGTTACAAAAAGGGGTTTGCTCTGAGGATCCCAAGAATTTCCAGTGTAGATCACCTTGTAAAAAAATACTAGACTGTGGTCATAAGTGTAACGGAACCTGCTACAATTGGTAACCTATGGAATATTCCTAGTCTAAATGTATATCAACAACTTTTTAGCTGTATTTGAGTATTCTAAGTGAGTGTAGACAAAATTTTAGACATTTAGTATTATTATTTAAGGCATGAGTGCATTAAATACTTTTTTTATTGTTTTCCTAAATATTCAGGTTTTAAGCAGCAAATTAACATATCGGATGATCTTTTAGGCCTACTCAGTCCTGATCTACAAGCTTTCAAAATACCCCTCTTCCAGAAATGCTTGCCAATTTTTATTCTGCACAAAATTGGTGTCATCTTTGGGTAAAAAAACATATTCCTTTCCTTCCAGTACAGTATTCATTTGGCCAATCAGATCCTGCCATTTATTTTTTTTCTTATTTTATTTATTGTTATTCTGCACACTGTATTTTCTTCAATGACTACTATTTATTGCTCCCTAACTTACCAAAACAAGCAAAGTTGTTTTTCTTTTGGTTTGATGAAAACGGTACTGGATGATGCTTGTAATTGCGATCCCATTGGACCACCTGACAAGTTCTGCAGTAGTCTCTCGTTGCCATTTCACCGATGAAGTTTGCATAGTAAACCAACATTGACTTAATTTACGGTGAATATCTACTAATTGCCTTCATATTGACCGAAACCACCAATTCCATTTCATGTGAGCAGTGTTCAAATTCAAGCCAAATAAAAAATGGTGAGTAAGAGTAAAGCGTAGTAGTACATCTCATAACCAAGTTTTGATGGAGTGTTTTCATAGAGATTCTACAATCCTTCTTCAATGGCCTTCAATAGAACTAAGGCTAAATAAATTGCCCAATCAGCTTTCATTTTAAACTAAGATAATGTAACTTGATTTTTTTTTATAAATTTGCATATTATGTACTAAAATTTGACCACACTCATAACCCAAAGTTATAGTCAACCAAATTCAGCTGATTTGACGAGCTTTTTCCACCGATGGATTTTTGGCAAGCTTTAAAATTAGGACTAAGTGGGCCTACGGGGCAGTTCAATACATCAATCCACAGCTCAAGACCCGAATACTCCAAAAATCAATAAAGAGATGTTCAATGTCATTATGCTTTAAATAATCAAAAAACTAGGTACAAACCTATGGTTGCTCTGAGCGTGCTATAAAAAAATACAACGTCACATCAATATAAATAAATGTATTATGTAGCGGATTTTTATGACCACATTGTCTGCGCTAAGGTCCCCCTGACAACTGCAGTGTCAGACGAGCTTTCCATGAGCCTGGCACTGCCAGAAACCTTATAAAATGCAGTCATCTACCCTGCCAGCACTGCAGGCAACCCTATCGGCCCTGCAGATACCACTACCGGCCATGAAACAAACATGCCGGCCCTGCAGCCAATCTATACTGCGTCGGGGAGAAAAGAACTAACTTACCCTGAGAACCCAGACTAGTCTAACAAATACAGAAGACTGAATCCACAACATAACTACAATCGGAGTTCCCAGACGCCTTGGACCTCAAGCTATACAAGACTAAGAACTCAGCTCAGGAAGTGATGGTGCAATGCAGACAGTGACTCAACAGTATTGTTCCTAAAGCTCCGCCTCCCACTTCTGGGCACTTTATCCATTTAACCTTATTTAACCTACCTGATCGCATGATGTTTGTAATCTGCTCATTGGTTTGTACACTTATGCCTTCCTTATCTGTTATTTCTCACCTCTGTAATTAGGACAATCAGTTCCTGTGCCTCTGCCTATAAAAGGCAGAATTTTGCTTGTACTCATTGCACTTTGTATCAGGATACCACTTGTGATTGTACCAAATTAGCAAGATACATTGTCACTATTGTTTTGCATTGAGAGTTGTGAAATAATAAAATGGTTATTATTCTGAAACACTGAGTAGTGAGTCTGAGCCGTGGGCTTTGTTACAGTTATGGAGCTTGAGATACTCCTCTGTTGAGTTGTTTGCTAAATAATCTCTGTTGAAGAGAGATTTTTGGTGGCATTTCAGCTGGCCCCCCAAAGTCCACTACAATTATTCAAATCAGCAACCCAAAGAAACATGAACATATGAGACTGAAGGTGTCTTTTTTGTGGACACACCTTGTTCATCATAATGGCACTATTAGGGCTGCATAAAATTTTGTTATAGCAGTGGGTCTCAGGGCGGGGGGCGAAATAATGTTGTGGATTTTAGTGTTATCTCCTTCTGGGCACATTGTACTTACACTGTGGCAGCCTTGTAATAGCCACTAGATGGCCATAATGGTCAAAATCAATCATACTCGATTGACCGACATTGCGTATCAATCATTGCCAACCCTGTATAGGGCAGTGCCGACCCTGTAGGAAGCTATACCGACCCATTATGAGTCATTGCCGTCCTTGCAAGGCCGGCAGAAACTGACTCAGCCTACACTGAGAGTTGCAAAGTAGTCTGGGAGAAGCAGAAGGACATATCTGGGAGATGACCACCGGTAAACTAGACGAAAAGAAAAGATCAAAAGCTGATAAAGACAACAGACCAGGGACAGGAAGTGGATAGAACTGTGATTGGCCATATATCTTATAACTCCACTTACCCTTACTTGGCGCCATATTTATTTAACCATAGACTAGCCACTTGATTCGTCATCTATTTACATGTGATTGTTCATTTGCTCATTGTACATTATTTTTGGGTGGTTGGTTACTATTAAGAGCCATTTCCTGTAAAGTGCCTATAAAAGGCAGAACTTGTGCCTTGACAGATCAATTGGAATGTGCCTTTTACTACTCGTTTTATTCTTCTGGATGAATAAATGCATAGTTACTTAACAGCATTGAGTTATGAGTGTGAGTCGAGGGCTCCTTCCTGGTTGTAGAGTTAGGGAATACTCTATCACACATCTCTCGGTATCATACCGACCTGCTGTTGTCACAGGTTAAACAGCAACTGGTGGCAGCGTACCTGTCGGATCGCTACCGGCTCTAGTTAGTGGCTTTTAAGCCCCCCAAATCTACTACAATAACACCAACAAAACCTCTCCTCAACAGAAGGTATTTAACAAGCATTTCAACAGAGCAGTATCTCAAACTCCACAACTGTTAGAAATCCCACGGCTCGGACTCAATATTCAATGCTTCAGAGTAATAATCATCTTATTATTTCACAGTGCTCAGTGCAAAGTAATAGTGGCAATGTATCATGCCAACTTGGTACAGTTACAAGTAGTATCCTGATACAAAGTGCAAATAAAACAGGCAAAACTCTGCCTTTTATAGACAGAGGCACAGGAACTGGTTGTCCTAATCACACATGTAACCAATATTATATAAGTAGAACATAATTATGAATCAGCAAACAGATTATAGATAGCAAACAATTAAATATTTTAAATAAAGTTAAATGGATAAAGCGCCCAGAAGTAAGAGACGAGCCTAGTAGCAATACTGCTTAGTCATTGTCTGTATTGCACCGTCACTTCCTGGGCTAGGTTCTAGGAATAATATGTGTTCCAAAGTTTTAGGTACTTCTGATGGTAGATAGGTTGCAGACTCAGGCTACTGTATCTTTTAAGCCCATTTTTGGTCCTCAGGCTACACCGCCATTTTATCTCCCTGGCCTGGTCTAGATTGGCTACAGGGTCGACAGAGATAGCTGCAGTGCAAGCAGGGTTGACTGCAGGACCGCTCAAGTGTCTGCACGGCCGGCAGGATTGCCTGCTGGGCTGGCAGGGTCGGTACCCGCCTGCTTGCAAGGTTTCCGGCAGTGCAAGGCTCATGGGAGGCTAGACTGTGGAGTGACAGGGAAACCTTTGCGCACACAATGTGGTCATAAAAAGCTACTGAAATATGTTTTTTTAGTCTAATAAATTACCAAAGCGAACTATGAAGTGGACTCATCGCAGTATCAAGCGCGTTTTGTAATAAAATTATGCTTTTGAAGCCCCAAAAGTGCAAGTCTAATAACTATCAATAAATATTTTCTGAAATAGTTGATATTAGCGTAGCGACTGTTTTAGTAGTGAGAATTTTTTATAAAACTATCTGGAGTGTTTTTCCTTTCGGAAAATGACTTTTCCATTTTATTCATGTGGCCTTGAAACTACATGAGGCTTTTTGAGTTAGTACTCCTACCTTCGCTGACCCCATGAGGATAGCTTATGCATAAGTGAAGTGTACATCAAAAACACCTTTGGGTAAAATAAATGTTAATTTTGTTTTGCGAAGTGAACTACTATATAGTTGTATACATGCCATTAAACATAGCTAAACCTGTCTCTCTCACACAACATATCGGTTTATATTGCAGTTTCACTGAGAATGGAAAAGTACATCAAAAATGTACTCAACCATGTAATAAGTACCTTCCGTGTGGACACAGATGTAAAAGTCTATGTGGCACCTGCAAGGAGAATGGAAAATGTGCTTTTGACTGCCTTGAGAAATGTTTATTGAAGTAAGGAAATACACGTAGTGATGTGGCCATAGACATTTAAAGTAATCTGGAGTGATCATAAACTTACTATTTGATTTGGGGATAGCGATGCCAATATGTTTCATTACAGTTACGCAAACATAGAACCAAATACTTTATCTGACATGTTTTATTGGTTTCTGTAGATGCAGTCACAGTACCAAATGTTCACAGAGATGCAATGATGTCTGTAAGTTTGAAGAGAAGTTGAGCAGATGTCAATGGGGTTGTAGAAGACATGGAATGTGCTCCAAAAAGTGTGGTGAGCCATGCACTCGTACCAAATGTGAGAGAAGCTGTAAGAAGGACGTCAAGTGCGGTATTTGTCAAAAGGTAGATAGACAGATAGATAGATACTATGTTTTATACGCCGATATGTAAAAGGATTAGTCGCCAATTAGACCATGCGTACAACAACTAAAAGAGAGCATTGCTGTGATTCAAGAAACCAGTCACAGATTTAACAGCACAATGCTGAAATAAAAAGCAATAAAGCAGCCGTAAAAAAAATCACTAGATGTGGTCATGTGTGTCGTCTGGAAGATTTTGAAAAAAATGTTTTATACACTTTGGAATAACGGACAATTTCCTATAAGGTTGTTGTATGTGTGCCAATCAATGGATTATATCTAGTAGGGATTTTCATTCATTTCACTCATTCAGAACAAATGATTTGTCGTAACTCTTAAATGGAAACTATAGAAGTTTTTTTTTCATTTCAGAAGCGAATGTGTCTTGGTGTGTGCGGTGAAACTTGTCCTCTGCTGTGTGCCAAGTGCAAGCTGCCTGAGGTTAAAAAGCAAAGCAAGAAACTGTGTGATCCCACTTGCTCAGTTGATGACAAAACAAAATGGCTGTTGCTTGAGGACTGCTGTCACACTCTTCCTGTAAGTATATTGATATAGCTGTAACACAATGCATTCATTCACGAGCCAATTTGAATAACCTAATACAAAAATGACATTATCAAAAAGTAAAAAACTGCTTAATGAAAACTAACCTGCTACGTTTTTGTTCCAATTTTGTGATGCTAATGAAAAACTCCTCCAAATCATAAACATGTGAGATATATTTTAGGTGGAGTACATGGACAGTTGGGTAGAGAGACATAAAGGGAAGCTGCCAATTCTATGTCCTTTCAAAGACTGCAGGAAACCTGTGCTGAACACTGGGAGGTATGTTGAAGTAACCAGAGGTCGCAAATACGCAGACGATCAGAAGAGATGTGCTGCAGAATTACAACGCAATGGCAGCAGCAAAAAGAACGATGCAGCTGTGAGACTAAACCACAAACCAAATCACTCATCCACAACTTACAACCGCAGAAAAAGAACTGCTCCCAACGGGAGGAGTAGCACAGACAGAAGTGGTTCAAGAAGTTATCCATATAATGGCAGAGATGGGAGAAGACCAGATCCTGGCTACCAACCCTACCAAGCTTTACCAGAAAGTGAGTTGCACGACATTAAATTAAGGAGTTATGAAGCAATGCACTCAAAAAAATATGGTGAAGGTCGCGACAGAAGTCTTTCCCACCGAAGAGCCGAGCTCTTTGATCAAGATCAATCAAACGTCAGAGGGTTAGCCGGAAGAAACAGCTTTATGCGTGGTGATTATTTGAACGAACAAAGAATTTCAAATTTTCAAAACAGGCCATCATCAAATCACCGATATCAGCTCGTTTCAGGTTAGTTAGGCACACCAAAGTGATTGATGATTACTGCTACTAGACTATATAGTCTCCACTCTCCACATAAGCTAATCAATCTTTGCTTTCCTAGAAAAAGCCTTCAACCGAGCCTATAAACAGCTAATTAGAAATCCTTAAAATTTATTTATTCAACAATTGTAAATGACATAGTCCTGCATGAGAAAACGAAAAGTCTGACCATATTCAGTTAATTTACACTACCGAGCTCCAGTGAGAAACAGTTTTTACCAAAAAAATAAGTAAATCATCGATTACATACTTTAATTCAATTGCGTGGATAAATACACGTCTACATTCTAAACAAGTAACAATAGGTACTTTCGCCGGGCAGCGAGTCACTCAGTTTCAATATTATTTGCTTATTTATTGGAATTGTTTGCTTTTTTTATAGCCAAGGCGACCAAAAAAAAGCTGGACAGCTGCGTAGGTGTTTGGATTTATTTTGAGTGCTTAGTAATAAATCAAAGTTGGGCGTCTTGCTACAGCGAACACGCATGCACTTGATATTATCGTTTTTCCATTCCTGTCCCGCGGCTAATAATGCAATGTCAAGGTCATCAAGTGGATAATAATATAATAAATAACAAGTGCATCATTAATTCTGTTTGTGGTTAAGAAAAAGAAATAGCCCATCACTTGACTTGCCAGTCACTGATATTTGATGAGGTTGTGGTTACCTCAGTATCGGTTCATCTAGTAAAAGGAATGCTACTAAATCACTATCCATCATCATTCGTTCATCAACCAGCCCTATTGTAAATTATTACAAACCGAAAAAGAAAAGCGTGAGAAATGGTTTTACTCGACTCGCTACTGCAGATTTATTGGCCCTAGAAACATGCTTGTGGTCGCCTGACTTGTTGAAAGTGTGCGCTTCTGTTCGCCGGTATTTTGGGCGTCTGCCAATTAAGAGTGCTTCATTTTTTGCTTTCTTATTGAAACTGAGCGACTCGCTGTCCGGCGAAAGTACCTAATATCTCAGCGCTAGTTTGTCAAATAATTCTAAAAACAAGCTCTCATTTTTGGCATATCTTGCAGCAATAAAATTACTTACGACCTATGCTCATCAAAAAAAATTGTAACAAATATAATTAAATCGGCAAAAAATTTAATCAATAAACAATCCTTTGGTTCAGAACTCGTGAATCGACAAAAAGTAGCTCACTGAATAAAAAGATAATCGACGAGAATTTATTTATATTGTTTTAGGTTGCGAATGAAACTGAGCACAAATAATAATGACAATTGAGCTGATTTTTTTAATTTTTATAGACTAGTTTTATATCTTTGAACGTGTTTCCAAATCATTACAATTGCTCAAAATTAAACGAAATCAAAGGACAGCTTTACAAACTAATAATTCTTAGCAATCTAATTATTATTTTTTTCTTGATTATTCTGATAGTTGAGAGTTATTTTTTTATGACTTGTTAAGTAATTTATAACAATTCATAAAATAATTATGATGTCCCAAACTAATGTTCCATTCCATTTGCGGCGTATTGAATTGCGAACTCCTTCTACGTTTTGTACTTTGTTCGACGGACAGGTTGAAAATACTCTTATCATTGCACTTAGGAGCGGCTCCTCACTTTTGTATGTGTTCTCTTTTGTGAACAATAACGTTTTCAAGCAGGTTTAAGATTTTCCATGGGTTCAGTAAAACTGATGCAAAAGGAGCCGGTAGAGGGATACTGGGTTGAAGTTGCCTACAGAGGGCCTAGTAGTCAGTAAACCGTGACTGCGTTTATTGTTTGAATAATTCGGTGTATTGCACTGGATTTTACCAGACAACATCTTAATGCTTGTGTGTACAAACGTTCTGTGGATTTTTACCACAAAACTCAAAAAAAATATTTATACATAAATCTCAAGAGGAGCAAGTTTTAAATAGCCATTTTGTACCATTTATATCACCTAAAAGCAAACTAGCACAAAAACCCCGTCCACTAAACCAATCATCCAATGATATCCATTTAAAAGTTGCCAAGATAACAAGGGGGCATGCAACTCCTAATGAAAAAAAACAGCATGTTTCAAGCAAAATACACATATGCCTCAAATGTTGGCCTAAAACTTAGGCTAATTAGCATCTTTCTTGGAGCGAGCTGCTAAAATTCATTTCAAGACTTTGATATACTGTTTCCATTGTTCTGGGAGGTCTGGTTCGTTTACTAAAGAGCTTAGGCTTAATATTTGCTTCATCATTGGCAACTACAAATGTTTATAAACTGAATGGATATTGATAAATCTTAAGCAGAAGCCTAAGTGTGTTTTATTGGTAACCAAAACACCTCTAGTTATTGTACTAACCAAACCATCTACACTGAACCTCTGGCCACCTTATTGAGAATTTGGTTAGTGTGGATGGTTAGATCACAAACCAAAGCTCTTAAAAACTTTTCTCTCAGCGAAATATTAGTGACTATTAGGCACTAACTGGAAGCAAGAGGGTTTTCCCACATAGATATAGAAAGCTAAAAGTGGGCTCAACTGCTAGCTTCAGTTCTCAACAATTTAGTTGTATTGCACAGAACAGCATTTCCTCACACTACTGCATACATTATATTTTTCCTAACATATACTGTTAAAATACGTCTTTTGCAGATTCTTTCACTTTTTCAGTAAATATTGTCAGCAAATTTCAAAGGATATAAACCATTTTTGTTATTTGTATTCTGTACAAAAATATACGTAATTACAGATGTTGAGAGGAGAAGAAGCGACTTCCACGCGTTTCCAGGCGATGAATTCAACCAAAGGAGCTATGCAACTGTAAGACTGAACCACAAACCAAGTCACAGCAGTAGAGCAGACTATGACCCACGTCTGAGAAGACCAGCTGGTAACTTATTCAACCCGTCATATTTGAGAAATCATAATGAAAGAGATAGAAGATCAGAATCTGGCTACTAAACCTTTCACCAACCGTAGTAGAATCATTTGGGAAAGTACGAGTTATCTAACGAATTGGCAAGTTAGAAAGCAAAGTGATAAAGAGGAAATGATTGACATGGAAAAAGTGGTTTTGCATTGAGATGAACCAGATGGTTATATCAAAAGACAGTTACAACGACTGCCACAGTCTACGATGGCAATATTTTGGTTGAAAAATAAAGAAACAATAAATGAGATGCAGGTTGTCCACATGCTATCCACGATTTATACACCGTAGATGCGTGCAAAGTACCCATGACTGAGCCGGCTTCAATACTATTTAGAAGCTATATGTCATACACAGTGAATCAAATACGCACCAACTGAATGCAATATATTTCTTGTATCAAAAAGATGAATCATCCACAGTATCAGTTCAATATTGTTTTGCTTCAATATTGCTAGTGTTGGCTATTTTTATGTCTAAACTAATAACACGTGTTTGCTTCGCTATCAGTTGAAAAAAACACAAAAGTACTTGTTTTAAATACTTTTATGCTTTAGTAGAAGTGTTTATGGATATCCATGTGCTCCATTGCACAAGATTCTTTTCATTTTTTGTTACAGAATGTGTATAGCTTTTATTATTCAAACAAAGTTTTATTTCCTTAAATCTAGCATAGTTCACACAGTGTGTATTTTTACATTCAATTATTCACATAAGCATATCAGTTGGTACACGCAGGTTTTTACTTGCTCGAATGAATATATTGTTAGTTTAACTCAAAAGCAAAAACTCTTCTATGGTAACGTAAGTTTTAGTCAAACTCAAAAACTTTTCCATTTTTTTATTTGGTAGAGCAGGACCATGTGTTAATTATACGACTGGCTATGGTTATTATGATATATCTGTCCTGTATTTTACTTTTGGTGTATTGCATATCACGTTGTATGTGGTTGGCTCGCACTTAATAAGGAGATGGGTGTTCCTTCATATCTCCTATAAAAGGAGCTGTTGTGCATTAGGAACCCAGAAGTCTTGTGGATTGTGTAGGTACATTTGTGGTGGTTTTTTATATCGCCCACACATGCGCAGATTTCTACCAACTGTTCTAGCATCACTTATATAGCCATTGGCTGAGCAGAACACCAGCTTTAATGGGTACCAAAATGCCCTGCATCGGTACTATACCGACCCTGTACCATCCCAGTATGAGTCATTACCGACCCTGTGGGAGCCATACAGGGCTGGCAGGAAGTGATTCATCATGACATGTGACCTCGAAATAGCCTTATTTGGGACAAAAGGCCATATTCGTAAGATCTCTTTCCATATATTCAAGAAAGCCAAGGAACTAAATCTAGAAAGACTGATATACCAACAACAGGAAGTAGGGATGCCGAGGATTGGCCAATGGGTCTATGACTTTGTCCACCATTTCTGGGCCCAGTTACATTTATCCCTATACCTGTTAATTATTTTGTTAGTATTTATAAATGCATGCTTATTTAATGTATTTTTTTCTACTTGTACACTATTGTTTGTTTCCCTATTTTACTTCTTGTGCTCTGCCTGCAAAAGTCAGAGCTTTTGCCATATCTAATCAGTTTGTATTGGGACTTCCACTTACTCATGTTCTTTGCAAGAATACGAGCATTGTACTCTTAAGCTCTGTGTTATGAGTCGGAGCCGAGGGCTCTATACTAGTTGTGGAGTTGAGAACGCTCCTTCACTTCTGGTTTGGTGAATTTGGTGAAAGCTCATCCTCCATATTAGGATAGGTTGGTTTCTTAGCCGGAAGTTTGATCTCTACCAATACTCACTCATCTATACATATAGATGTGTAATCTGTTTTCAGATTCTCATGCTTCTGCTTCTGGAGCTCCACATCTACTTTCGTGTGAATAGTAGCTCCGTGGAGTTCCTTTATAAGATGTAAGGTGATTCTCAGTTTGTTACTGGGTTGCTATAGCAACCTATGCTGGGCCGGTATATGTAATATAGCTTGTGATGGTGGGATATCGGTCCTATACAAAGTAACAAATAGGGGTCTTAACAAAGGGAAGAAGGGGAAAAACAATAGTATGAGGGGAGGGGTTGCTACACTAGTCTACCATCATATTCTCTCACAGTGTTTGGATGGCCATAGGTCTCAGGCCCTTTAATGGTTACACAAATTATACATATAACTGTCCTAAACCAAAAGATGCAGAGAGGTTTTTTCTCTTCCTATGAAACTATTGTTTGTTTGTTTGTTTTATATCATCAAAGAAAACGTATAACAAAAGGCTGAAAGAACAAAAGTTGATACGGCCCATCTGCGCAATAGCATTGCTAATCAGTGACGCAAGGGCCGGGTATTTGCAGTGCATAAAATTAAACTATTGCATGAACAGTTACTATGTACTGTGGCTCTCTATTGAAGATTACCTCATGGTCCAACAGCCTCCATATTCTCATCACACATCTCTACTCATCATACCCTGTATCACTCTTTGATCAAGTTAAAAAATACTTCATATGAAAAGAATATTGCCCACCTTCACAGATGCAACTGCTATGCACTCTTGTTTCTAGATAGCCTAGCAAGTCACACCACTACCGGTTCTATCCCAAGATCTTCTGGTCTAATGACATCTGACAGAGAGTCCAGCTGTTATCTACCCTCTAGGGTCTACAGCTTCCCACAGCTCTTACCAGAATGCAACCAAAGTTAGCGAGCTCCACTGTCCTATAGTTTCTACACAACTCCGAAGCATTTCTCCAATGCACATGCAAAAGCCAGCAGGCCCAGCGTGCATCACATAAAACATACCAGTGGCAGTAACAAATCATCTCATATATAAGTGACACCAAGCAATTATACGTAATATATTGGCTCACCAAGCATTATTACATGTACAAAGTGGTGTTAAGAGATGGGGGTCTGATCTACAGTTTACAAGGCTATTTAAGCTGTATAATCCTTCTACTTCAGCCTCTATGCCTTCTCTTTTTTTTTCTTTTTTTTTATATATACTTTATTATTAAACCAGCGATACATCCTCTAATAGAGGCGACCTTTAGAGGTTTCAGTATATGAAATAGCTATCAAAGCAACACCCTATACCCATCTTTATTACTTTGTATAGCTATGAAAGTGTTCCATAATTTTTTTTTTCTTTTATGTTAACTGGAGTGTAGAACAATGGAATGTGCCATCAAAACATCTCACGATTGTACGCCCTAAAACTTCAAGGTAGCTGGAAGAGGCACTGGATAGCATCTGGGGTGATGTTTGGCCTTCCCTTATGGTTCATATCTTTTTAGGGATAGGGGATTGCGATTACACAATCTATAGTTAATAGGTCAGTATCATTTATTTTCTGCATCCTTAAAAGTGAAAAAGGGAAAGTACGGCACAGTTTCATGAACTCCAAATTTTCTGCCATGTACAGGCTAGCCTTTAGACAATGTTGACTACTTCTGGGGTTCTTTTTGGGTAGCTAAACATTGTCGATGGCGATATTTATTCCAGCTCATGTGATCCTAAAAAAGAGTAGGGAAAATGACTGGTGCAACTTGTGGGCAGTGGATTTTCTGCTATACTGGGTAGCACTGGATTCCATTGGGTAATGATCAGTGTGGAGCATGTGATGGCTCAATGGAGGACAAGGGGTTTCAATGGGGGCAATGAGTAAATGGAAGGATTAGGGTAGGTGTTGGGGGATAAGGAAGGAAGTTTTAAGGGTGGAAGAGATAATTCTGTCGCTCAGCTCATCAGATTTCTCTACATTATTACTCTGAAAAAATTAGCAGTCTCCTAAAACTTCGATGACATTTTCAGCCTGGGTTGCGCTGTACACCATTTATCTCATTTTTTAACATAATTTTTCCCCTCCTCTCTTTAGTATGGTAATGCTGGTAGTCAAAAGATTTCCACCTAGCTGGTTGCATAATGTACCAATGGGGACCGAGTTCCTACCCTGTACTATTCACAAGATGGTGACAGGGTTCCAGGGAATGAGACATTAAGAAGTGTTTCAAGTTAAGGTTAGTCAAGAAAATTCAGTTGAATTGACTTTTTGCAAATGCTTATTAGTCCCAACAGGCAAGTTCTGGCATTTTTTTTATCTAGTTCAGCAAATCTGCTTAAATTGCAGTTTGACCAAGAAAAAATTAAACAACATTGCAAAAATGTAAATGGGAATTTTTGGAGTTGGTTGCTCAGTAAAATTTGAGATGGTGTAGAACTTGATGTGTAATTTGCATTCACTAATGACATTTTGACATATTTCAGTACCAAAAAAGTCTCCCACCAAGTTGCTTTACACTTTGAAGTCAATCTAAATTTAAATATTTCATGTTTGATCCCAAGTTTTTTTCTTTGTAATAAAAATAATTAAACAATGATATTGAGGTAAGTCTTGGTTGAGCTTTAGTCAATGCGTTTAGATGTTCTATGATATTTCACTACAGCACTATACTAAAGAGCTAATACAGAATGAATATAGAGCGAGCAGAGAGCTAACGGAAAACTCTGAATTAACCTTAAGAGAAAACTATAAATAGTCATAATGGTGGTCAATCGTCTGACATTGCTGCTTTCTATTGCTGCCGAGTGCATCATTTCAGTACTTATTTATTGCATTTCCAGTCAGATACGCAGAACAGTGAGAAGTACATAGTTAACGTCAATGTTATGTGATGTCATTAGCACTATACTGTCATTGGTCAATTTTGGTGCCAAATTTGGAAGCAGTTTATGTTTTTTTCAAACCCCACAGCTGACCACTCATTCATAAAATTTTTAATCAAATAGTAAAAAGCAATGCGTCATTTGTTAATATAGCAGGTAGTGACGATAGTTGCACCATTTTGAATCACAGGACTGACTTCTATTTTACTTCTAGGTACTGATTCTAAAGGCGTTGCTTCTATGATGTGATAAACCCAAAAAGCGAGACAACCAAAATTTAGTCACACATCAACAGTTTAATCATTTGCGCTCAAAAATGAGAAACAAATTCCATATTGTCAAGTCAAATCACCGGATTCGATGACCGGTGATTTCACTCAATGACAAATGTCCCGAGAAGCATGGAGATTCAGTTTAGTAGCAACAGAGAAAGGTTTGTCCTTGATTGCCTACTTTGTAAAGAACGATGTATTGGCAAACAATATGGCAAATGAGAGATGAACACCGCACAGATTTGATTGATAATATCTTCAAATGTTATCTGTCTCGCCAATAGGGTCCACATCGGAGCTAGGAATCAGTTTTTGACTCAAAATTACCATTTTCCTGATAATAAAAGTAGTAAACAAACAACTTTCTGAGAAATAGCAATCAATCATGTTTGATAACAAATGGTGCATCGCGTTGTAAAGGGTTCACCCAACTTTTACCTCTGCCAAACTCCAAACAAAACTTTAAAAAATTAACGAAACTCTGCGTGGGAATTGAACAGATTTAGATAAACTCTGGATAAGGGTTAAATAGGTTTCAGATCAGATTTCAATCAGGAAGATCTTTGTGATACAAACAACGCAACCTGCCTGACTTATAAAACAATATTTGCCAGAACAATACAATTTATTTTTTGTTGATACACTAGGGTTTGCAATATACAAACTGGAGGTTAAAATATTTAACTAGCTCTGTTTAAAAACAACGAACACGATATACTTATGCAATAGAATACGTAAAGGAGGTGGTTGCAAAACTAATATCATTAGAAAGTTTCATGTGCTAAAAGCTTCAAGTACAAACCAACTTATCATGAAAATACAATACCAGCTTGCCCAGTACTTGAGCGCTGATTGGTTGAAGTGAATGAAAGAGAAATATGTACTTTTAACGCTTCAATATGTACGCAATATTCTAACCCCGATTTTACAATTTGAGTATGCCACATGAGCTATCTTTGTTTTGGTCGTAAATGTGTTGTCTTACTTCCTAAAAAGAACTCTAGATATTGGATAGTAAGATGGGAGCAAAAGGAAATATTTTATGGAGGAAATGGGAGGAAAGCTACTTACAAATCTATCAAAAATGTGTGTAAACCTTTAAAAAGAGTCTAATCAGCTCTGTTCACTTTTTCACTCGGCAAATAAAAACACAAAGGTTAAACAAGTGGATGATACAGAAGACATAAAATACAAAAAATACCGATTAACTGCACTCTAAAGCAAACCAAAGCAAAAGTAGTACATGATATGTCAACTCACAAAGGGGATAAAAGCTCATAAACGACTAATAATACTCTAACAGTAAGCTCAAAATAAAAGTCATTACATTAATGATTAGATAAAAGAAGCAACAATACAATATTAGTTGAATGTAGTGAGTCCAATTAGTTTCATGCTAAACTCATTTTGTTGGTCAACAAATTCTAAGGTGAATTGTAACCTGGGAACAGGTAAAGTTTACGGCCATTAGTTAGAGTGCAGGTAACAGGGGGTATTTGGCCAGAACATCGTTCTGGGTCTTCTTTGACGAACTGGAGACTTTGAGCTCTCACATCTTCCTGTATCTATAAATAATATGGTCTCTATGTTCTATTGGAGTTCAAATAAAATTCCAGCACTTAATGCAGAAAAGGAGATCTTATCTATGCCTGTTGGACATGGCTTATCCAAGAGTCCAGCAGGGCATATGTTTGAAGTGGTGTTTTGTTACCAAGTTTCTTAATGATATTAGATAGTGCAAAACCGTTGCAGTCGCCTTGTAATATGAACAAAAGCATGGTTATAAAAATTTGACCCGCTGAAATCGCGATTTTTTTCAAGTCCCAAAAATCACATTTGTTTTCATATCTTTTAAACTAAAGCTCATAGAGACAAAAATACAATTGCTATAGCTAGAACAATCTACCGCGCAGGCATCTGTCTATGAACATTTTCCTCATTCCAGTCATAGACTTGGGAAAATGCCTTTAAATTTTCGACTTTTTATCCAAAATCTACCACGTCCCTGAAGGGCATCGACATATTCTTATAGGACTATAAAATAGACTGAGGAGTAAGGTTTTGAATGGTGTATTATTATTGGAGTGTGTTCAATGCATTTTGATAATATGAAGGTTTTTCAAAAAGACGCCCCAACTAAAATTATTTTTCATCCTAGCCAAATATAAATTAGCCTAACCACAACCATTGCAAACACATCGCGGGCTTATCATGTGCGCCGCGTGTTTTAAGTAAATAATGGGTTTACAGCAAACGCTACGGTTAGTAGGCGTCAGTATCGCGGCTATTTATTAGTTATCATTAGCGTTTTAATTTATTCTGGTTCATAATTAATCTAATATTATATCTGTTAATCCAGAAAAAAAACATCATTGAATGATAAAAGCTAGTGGTAATAAATATGATATAGCAAAAATGCAATGTCATCAATAACCATTAGTTTTAATTATTATTTATTAATTAATTATTGAAATTTTATATTAAATTCATTTATTATCATTTATGATTATTAAATTAATTACAAGATTTCTGATGATGGCACCTGTCTATATCAACTGAGATACAGAACTTGTTTTTTTTGTGCAGTCCAGCTACTTCTACAAAATAATGTTATACAGCCAATGCAAAGCATTTATTATTGTTACAAATACATTGTATAATTATAGAGGCGTACGCATGATGATATATATAACATGCGTCGCTTCATGCGTGCGTCAACACTAATTGCCCGCTAATTGCCTGCAAAAAACAAAGAACATTTACCATGCATTTTTTGACTTAAAAGTACATTTGGTAAAACTTGTTTTTAACAGTTAAATATTGAGGTCACAATAGCAAATTTAGTCTCATTGTATCCACAACATATTTTGCTACCCACTGAAATTATTTGAAAAATTTTCAGAAAGATTTGACAAAACTTTTTGCACTATCTAATGATATTGTTAGAAAATCTTGCTTTACACATTTTAAAATCCCAGGTTTTGATAATACTCTCACACCTAATTCATTCTAGTAAGATCTTTCAAACACTTTGTTTTAAAATATGCTGCAACCAGGAGTACCAAAATATCCTAAACAAGAATGCTGTTTGATTTTTTCTCAAACACTTTGCAAAAAAGAAAACTGCAAACTTTTTCTTAAGGAAACTGAATGCTGTTGAAGTTATAACAGCTTATGCACTCACTGTGGAATGGATTGCTGTTGTTAACGGTACTGAAGGTAAACCTCGAGATGCGCTTTTGTGAGTCTATTGAGTAATCTGTAATTTTCTAACCAGTTTACCTTCACTACTGGTACTGAACTAATTTCAAATAAGAAAAATATTAGCAGACGCTTGAATTTTTAAAATTTTGTGCATTCATTCGTAGGATGTGTGTGGCGGGAATAACAGTTAGTCATTCAGTTCTGGCTCCACCATTGAATCTGAGTCTCTCACTCTTTTGCTGAAAGCTCTAATCTAAAGCGTGTCTTTTGCAGATCAGTATATATATAGTTTTGACTCTTGTAGTTGTCCTCTCTTGCTTTTAGCGGAATAGATTGTTTGTGATTTTTAAAACGCAGACATTTTTATTTCTTTTTTTTTTCTTGAGTAGCTCATAATCTTGGTGAATGGACAAAACGTGTAGTAAAACTGTCTTTTTAATAATATATATACGCTTGTAAAAGCTTGTCGGCATTTCTATGGAATTTAAACTTTATCTATGGACAAACAACCAAATCAATGTCCACGACAAAAGTTCAGCTAGTGATCATATTTTGATAGCGTTGCCATAGTTCAGCATTTATTATAAAGGTATTTTAGCAAATAACATCAAAAGCATTTTGGTCAAATAAACTTCCAAATCATCTCAACACCATGTTTTTAAATTTAATAACCAATCGCTTGGTTATAGAAAAACATAGAAAAAACTTGGCAAAGAATACTCATTTGAAACTTCACCAAAGAATGATTATTATTGGAAACTTCAGCGAGTTAGAACTACATGTGACTGAGGAGTGTGACTCAGTTATGTTTATGATCTCACAAAAAGTTAATACCAGTGATTTGACCGTGAAAATATTTTTTTTTCGCAATGGAGCACTCACTTTGTAACAGATTTCCTTCACATCCATTGAGCAAGCGTACTTGTAGAAATGATGTACCAGACAGGAAATGAATGGTGAGCCGTGTGAATCATGCTTGATTGCTACATAATCTAAAACAGTAATCTTGATATGTTAACATACCACAAGTGGGTAACTTGTGAACTTATTAAAAAAAGCATGCTCCGGCATCTAACCTTTTGTTCCATCAAAAATTTGAAATGTAATTTTTAATAAACTGATGGGACTTAGTTTTACAGTCTAAAATAGATTAAAATCTAATTTGATCATCGAAATATAAGACGAAACACAAGCCATGAAACTTCAGTTGACGTCTCACTTTTTTCAACCAAAAATAAAGCTTTTTTTCGCAATCATTTTCTGCTTATCACTGCCATTCCTCTCTGCTGTGAGTCCGATACTAGTAGATTCATGTATGAACCCACACGAATTCAGATCTGTAGTGCAACCACAAAGATGTTGCATGTTTGGTACAAACTCCAAATACTCAGTATTCTGTTGGTGGCCAATGATCTTGAAGATTACTGTTCGAAAATTAGTGTAAATGGGCATTGCAACATCAGAGAAGCAATGCACCAAGGCAGATATTTTGTAGTAGTTTTACATCCTCTACTACCGACACAATGGTATCCACTCTTTCACTTCTTCAACAATTTGGGGTCCACTCCAAACAGACGCTACCAACTCCAAGGGGTCCACAACTCAGACACATTACACCAGAGCTGCTCTAACAAATACTTTATTACACAACTCTGTCTAGCAATACGATATAAGATGTTGGTACAAGATCCATAAAACTGGTGACTCTAATGCACCACAGAAGCTCCTTTTATTGGAGATCAAGAGGAAAGTACATCCCCTCATTAGGGAGAACCAATCACATAATATAATAGAAACAATACATCAATCAGAGTATGCAATACAAGTTAGTAAATAATATAATCCAATAACATAGGCGAACACATGGCAAAACAGCACTGGGTGGTTTTCCCGCCCGTTCTAGAGTCTTGAAAACTTTCCACTCTTTATAAGGGCCTTCACTTCCTTGGTCTCTGTTCCTAGGCTCGCCAGCTTCAGTCTGCAACTTCTAATGGTGGGCATCCAGCCTTCAAGGTCCCTGGCTATCAGAATCAGCCATTCTTCTGGGCTGACCTGGGGTACTGACCCGGGGTAACCCGGGGTACGTTATACATGTTTATATACATGGATACAGGGTCTATACAGGGTCGGGGTTGACGGTATCCAATTTTTGGGGGAATTTGTGTAGATACAGAGGAGGGAAGGCTCAAGGGTTACTTTATACTTTGTTATTGACAGGACAAGGGGTGGAGGGGGTCTTAGGGTGGGGGGGGTGAACTTAGCTAACAACTATCAGGTGAATCTCTCACTATATGTAGCAATAAGGCACCAGCTCTGGGCTTGAGAAACTACTTGAGACTCTGTTCTCCATCAGAGCGGTTAATTCTTTATGATGTTCTATGTGCAGGGTAGTTATGTAGTATTTTAGAAAATTTAAAATTTTATTGTTCTTCAAACTTCTTTTTTAATTAACATTTTATAAAATCTAAAATATTTTGATTCCACTAGCTTTTTTTATTGACATTATTATTTTTTGTGTTGAATTGGACTTTATTGTTCTATTACAGATAAAGCCACAAAATGTTTTGCACTGTAGAATTCAGACAAGGAGAATGCATATTTTTGAAAAAAAACCAACTCTGAAATATTTTAATTCACAATAATTTGACATTGAAACGAAGTCCGTAACCAATGGTTTATTTACTAAATAATTTTTTCCTTCATAGAAATTTCCACTACTGACTCATGCTGCAGCGCAGTACAGTGCCACCACTTACAACACCTGCCTGGTGCACAACATCTTGTCGCTTCCTTTGTTTCTCTCAGACAACAGGGCCATCCAACTGGTAGTCAAGTTCTGCAGGAGTCTCAACTTGAGCATATATTGCTACTGTGGGTTATTATGGGTGGCGCCAGTGTTGGTTTACTATTCAACCTCAAGACCTGTTTAAACTGCAGGTGTCAATTCAGTCTTTGGACGGTACCTCATGAATCGGAGTTTTTGCTGTGCAGACAGCACATCCAGATACAGGAGTAAACAAGCACCTCACAATGTTATTTCCTAAGACTTTGGAAAAAGAGTGATCAGCTGGTATACCTAAATACGAGCAGTTTCCTTCCATATTACTACTAAACTATTTTGTGGCAAACAAAACAGTTTGTAAGCTTTTGAAGACACTATTCCTCATATAGTATTCATAGTAAAAAACTTTCTGTGACTTTCTCTTACCAAAAAAAACCACAGAACTAAAAAGTAATGTAGATGCCCAAAAAACCTTCAAAATTTGCAAGATTTTTTCACTTTTGAAGACAGCTAACGGGGGAAAATGTGTAACTCGGGTTGTGATTGAGAACGTTTTTCCTAATTACATATTCAATAAGGAAAATCATTAGACTTTGGCTCATATGGTACAAACCAGCAAAGGTGGGATGAATCACAATCAGATCATCTCTGTCCAAGTGTTCAATTTTGTCCGTGGGCAATATTGACAGTCCCCCAGAATGACGGCTGGTCCGGTGTACAATTATTTGGGGAGATCTTACTTGCTGTTCTTCAGGCGGTTTTTGAAGACTTCGTCCTTTGTCACCAAAGTCTTTCAGGTCTAAGGAATACAAAACACTAGTCACTCACAAGTAGTACGAGCTAACCAATTCACCGCTTAGTAATACAATGAGAATTATTTTGGGACACAAAATCTCAATATAACTATTGGCAGTGAACAAACAAAATTAAAGTTCGTGGCATCAAACTTTGTGAAAAAAAACACATGGAAGGACAGAGAACAAATAAATAATAATTTCAAAAGTAGTCACAGCTTGTTTGGAGCAATTTATGGATGGGTAAAAGTTTATGATGACAAATATTTCTCAATTTGAACGCGTTTCAAAGAAAATATTCGAACACTTTCTTGCACACAATTTACCTCCTCTGCAAGCCTGAACTATGACTAGCTTTGGTTTACCAGCCATTGCAGGAAAGTTCTCACAAGACAGCAAGTAAAAGACATCGCTGAGTTCTATGACTGTGCCATCAGTTCCATAGATCTGGTCATTTTCCTTGCCATGGCTCATCAGTACAAGTACAAACATTCCATAGTCTTCCTGTTCTTCCGCATTTTTTGCTGCCTGGTCTACAGCTTCCAGCATTTTCTAAAAATAAAAAGTATTTATTAGATATGCTGTTACAAGGAACTATAGTATTAAATGAGTGATAATCAAGCTCACATTCAAACAAAATAGGCATAGAGAACAGTTGGCAACTTAATAGGCAATCAGCAATCAGAGGTTTAGATTGTTTAGGTTTTACAAGAAAATAATAATATATTACAGCTGCTCTACGAAGCAAGCGCAAAGTCAGTATATTACAATCTGACTTGTACTGTTGAGACAGCCGATTGGCAGTAAAAACCCTCATCTTGTCAGCTTATGCTTTAGAAATAAAGACATCAATCTATGGCTCTTCGATGGTCGAAAAACAAGCCAATGCCTCCTATTTCAGTTCATCCATTCTACATGCTATCACTTGTTGGATATACTCCAACATTTTTATAGTTGCGATCTCAAATGCACTATTATTATTTTCAAGTCAAATATTCGTTATATTTTGATATCAAACTTTCATGGTGCTTAGCATCAAACAGAACAAATTGTATTGTTTCTTTGGTGCATAAATGGCAGCCCTAAGAATGGGTCTCATAAGCGATTTGCTTCTGTGAGAGTCACCCTAAATCCATGACCCACTTTAACCGGTCTTTTTTTTTTAAATATTTCAAAATATCGGAGGAATATTTTTTCTAGCTTAACTGCACAGGTAATATGGAGAGTGCAACCTAGCTAGAAACCATTTTATTCTATACTCATATCTAGCCCTACCAAATCTCTCACTCACTGGTAACCGTTTTGGGAATTGAATTTCAGTTTCCTTGTTAAAGTGAAAGCACTGCAACCACAAGATCACACCTGTCTGTATTTTTGTACATGATTTACCACACTAGTGAGATTTTTTTGCAGTTGAACATCAAAATCCAAAGCATTTAGAAGCTTTTCTACATGCTTGACATCTACTTCAGATCCCAATCGAACTGCCTCGGTTTCATCAAAATCTCTGTTATTTATCACCAGAGCCACCCCTCTTGGTGAAGTCATCTTGTATACCTAAAGGGAGTTAGAAATATAATAGTACTTGGTGTTTTAATTGTAGACTTAAAACATGCAAGTCATTCAAAAATTCAATAGCTATAGGAAAAAACTTTCACCAGGTCAGTGTTGTTAAAGAGAACTTTGATATTTTCATCTTGTGTGGAACTAACTGCACAAGTGTCTAGTATTGTAGCCACTTCGTCCAGCGAGTATTTAGCATAGTCTTTTGCGCCGCTATCTGAATCCTCTATAATAGATTGTATGAATAATACATATGGTCAAGTGTGGCAGTCCTGATATGAATAAATAAAATAATAGTGATAAACAAACCTTCAGATGTCTGCTGCACTTTTTTTGGTGCAGCAGAACGTTTTATGTCGTTTACATAATCGATCAGCTTCTGCTTGTCTGCGTCAGACAGTTGATGACCTGCAATAGGTAAACAGTTGAATATATCATAAATACTTTGGCAAACTTTTTCTCCAGCTTATTCATAATAATTTTTGTTTTGTATTTGACTCACAAGGGTGCTTCAGTGCTGCCAAAATGTAATTATCGCGACATTTTACTTGTCTCGTTGGTCTCAGTTCTGTCTCTGGTGCATGTGCTGACAGATCACTCCAGGAAGGGTTGGTTTCCTTGACAGGGTGTTTACTGTCGATAAGCTTGCAATGTGCACAGTACTGCACACATTCTATGATGACGGCTTGCCATGAAGTACGCACATGCTTGATGACATTGTTGGTTACTTTGATGAGTTGCTTCCATGATTCCCCAACTTCCTTGGTTGAGCAGCAGATGGAAATGGATGCTTTTTTGGATTTACTATCATGTGTTAGGGAGACTATGGATTCATCCGCTTCCACTGAAGCGCCGTTGTGCCTTACAGATGGGGCATCCATTTCACTTGGGAACAGCTTTAGTAGTTCTACAGTCATCTCATGGTACACGTACTGTGGTAAGGGCAGCCCATAGAACACTAGATCTACATGGAGTTGGACTTCAGTAGTTGCTGGTGTACTAGATGAATAACCAACAGCAAAATGTGGAACTATGTAAGCTGGTTCACCACGCGATTTAACTTCTCCAAATGCAAGTCGAAAGGTCGTGAGAAGTTTTAATGCCACAACTAACTCTACTTCCGTCTTGAAGTCGGTTTCTGAATGGATTAGGTAAGTCAGCAAAAGTGAGCTTACTATTCCTGTTGCTTTGAAAGATTCAACAGATTGCAGGTATTTTTCTCTTTGAAAATCTTGTGATTGAAATGTAAGACCCGCAAAGTTCTCAGCACGTGTATCCCATCTAGTGTCACTGCTGTGGTCTAACAAAACATTGAGCAAAGCGGTAACGGCAGCTATCTTGTGAAAGACATAATTTTGTAACCCTTCTACATCCTTGTACCATAGCAATTTGCCACTGTAGTGCATGTAGGTGAGTATTATTTCCAACTGTTCTTTCTGGATTTGATGGGTTTGTGCTAACTGGGAGAGCAGGTCCTCAAACAAAACAAATGCTTTTGGGTAAGCTTTCATGCTTTCTTCAACCTCTTCCCAAACCTTAGGAACTTTCATGACATAACTCTCACAGTGGTCTAAAAGCTGCTGCTTCAGACTCTCGAAGATCTTTTTATCATCTCCAGATCCAACTTCAAATATGTTACTTTCCTGAAAGAGCTCATCGGTTGCTGAGAGATGTTTTATCTTGTCCAAGTTATTTCGTTTGTGCTGGCGTTCTTCTGAACGAATTGAATCACGCACACTAGTTGAGCAGCTCAGAAATTCAGCTTTGATTTTTTCAAATTCATCTGAAGTGAACTTATCCTTGTGAGTGATGACAAGTCGTGGTGCAGGTAGATCAGGCTGAGCTAAGTAAAGATGCGCCATCCAATCAAAGTAAAATCTTCTTACTGCCTCGCGTCCTCCAATGTCGTCAGACGACTGTTTGTACATCTCCATGTTTACTACTATGACTGGTACGCAGTTTGCTCGAAGGGTCAGCCCATAAGCCAGGTGATAGATCTCTTGTCCACCGAAATCAATGAATCGCAGCTTCGCTTTCTCTACTTCAACTTCTTCAAAGTTGAACACTTTGGTAGATACATCAACCTCTGCACCAACAGATCCTGTAAGAACTCGAGCATTCTGTTGTAGCGTTCTGATCACGCTGGTTTTTCCAGCTTTGGATTTTCCGATGACACTTACAGTAGCTGCAGGCAAACTGCTACCTTCACCTCCTAATAAATCTTTGTAATATTGCTTGATTGCTTTCGGACCTTGTCTACAGACATTTAGTGGTGGTGATTTGAGCTGCTGGCACTTCTCAACATCAAGTTTCTCGAGACATGGCATATGTTGAAGTCCGATGTTCAGTGACTGCAGTGGTGGATTTTCTCGCAAAAATAGTTTTTCCAGGGTTTTCATGTCACAAATCTCCGGCGGTAAAGTAACAAAATTATTACGATTTAGCACAAGCTTCTTCAAGTTCTCCAGTTTGCTAAAACTAAAACACGATAACAGTTAGATAACTGTTGGATAACAGTTAGATAACTATTGGATAACAGTTAGATAACTGTTGGATAACAGTTAGATAACTGTTGGATAACAGTTAGATAACTGTTGGATAACAGTTAGATAACTATTGGATAACAGTTAGATAAAAAAGGTCTTTGTTAATAAATAAGCTGACAGTCATTTGTTTCAATTTATTTTGGTCAAAAGAAACAACTTATAACCTAAGAAAATAACGTTAATGCTTCAACTGGATACCTAAAGTGCTGCTATAACATATAACAAAAACTACATTATCATTCTGCAAGAAAATTAAAAAATAATGGTTTTGTCTGCTTCGTTCTTCTATTCTTTCACACACCTTCCATACTTTTCCTTAAAAAAACCAAGATAGGCGGAGCAAAAATAATTTTTGCATAATGAAAGGTTTTAGGTTTGCAATTATCATCTTAAAAAAACATTTAAGACCATTCAATCTGCAGTCTTGTAAATTTGAAGAGACTCCAAAATGTACATAAGCTTAAAAATGCCTAAGAAGTCAAGAGCTAGTAGACAAAAATTCGCAGACTCGATATGTAATGGATTTCAGTCTGGTTACCACGGACATACACTAGGCTCAAGTATTATACCTCTATCCAGAGGGACCACTGTGCTGCTCGACAGTGACAACTGTGTATCAGGCAACCAAATTACCCGGTATATCAAGAGCCCACGGCTCAGACAAACAATACAGCGTGGTGCTTGTGTAAGTGGCTATATTTTCAAGACAAATTCTTAAAGGGTAATTATTTCTCTAGGGTGTTTGTGGCAAGACATGAGAATAAATGCAAAAGATTATGACAAAAGTTTCTCCTTTTATAGGAGAGCTCACAGGAGCTAATTAACATAAAGTATATAACAGCAAGAGCACAGGAAGTAATCTAGCCAATGTAATCCATTATATAAGTAATGAACCAATCATGTAATGCAAATAAGTTAAATGATAAAGGCGCCAAGTGGCTAAGGGCAGAGTCCTATCTCCTATTGTCCAATCAGTGGTCCTGCAAGGCTTCCAGGCTGTATATAGAGTAGGGTCCATGAAGTTGGTAATCTAGGGGAAGGTACTTCTTGTTCCTGACCTTGACTGAGCTCCTACATACTTTTGGAGATCATCATCTATGTCGGCCATCTTATGCCGGCCCGGTACAGCTATGCCGGGTCGGTAGGGGTCAATACCGGCCCTGCAGGGGTCACTTTTGGCCCTGTACACTATGCCACCGGTACAATAGGACTTTCCACCCAAACAGCTGTTGACCGAACGCTGTGGGTTGAAGTCTAGCGCATTGTCTCGCAAGGTTCTAGAGTAAACGACCTGTTCACTACTAGTGTTCATCAAAATCTACCACAATATTTCAAGATTTAAAACTTGAATTCAGATATTTGTGTTTGATTGCAATCACTGTGCAACCAACTACCCTACAGAAACATTCATTTTTAGAACTCTTCGATGGCACAAACATTTTATATTTTAAGTAAATATTTTTTTATTCACAGTTTTTCCATGAAAAAAGATTTTTCCATCTGAAAATTATCAGAATAATGTTTAAGTAGTTATAAGTATAAAATCAACAGCATTTAGAAATTTTCATGCGCTATTTCACAAAGCAAAAAAATTTCAGTAAAAATTTTGCATATAGGTCAGGCTGGTTTGTAACAGCAGCTTTTGATTGACAGTTGTCAGTAATGCTTTGTGGCGTAAAGATTAAGATCACAACCCAGCTACGGTAAACTGGTTTTTTATTACACAATTAGCATTTCCTCTTTTCCACCAGGAATCTTTCTGAAAATGTTGAAAATAATTGTCACCAGGCAATGCTAAGATAATGATAGTAATGTAAAAAATAATAATAAAAAATACAGGATAGATATCTATAAGAGTTCTATGTATGTGTAGTGTTTTTCCTCTTTGCACTACCGACACAACGGCATTCACCCCCTTGACTTTAACAACTAGTTCGGGGTCCGCACCTAAGACTAACTACTCAGAGTTTACACTAATAAATAATTTATTGTACTGAATCTACTTAGCAATATGTTTATAATACTAAATACACAAAACTTCTGGCTTCTTCACACACAACAATTCCTTTTATAGGAGATAGTCAGAAAATCTCATCACCCAATCAAAGAGGTGTGCACATGACAGGAAGCTCTGTGGGGTGCTTTCCCTCTTTGGCCATAGAACGTTTTCCACTCCTTATATGGTCTGTCGTCTTCCTAGTCTCTGGTCCTTCCCACTGGTTCAGCTCCGGTCTCCACAATGAATAGGTTTTTGATCTCCCTGGGCCTCAGGCTTCCTTTAGCAGCCATTGTTCCCTGTTGACCCGGGGTACAGATCCGGGGCCATCAAAATTGATGGCCAATAAAAAACAACGATACATGGGAACAAGCTGAATTGATGACGTAGTTGAGATGTGAGTTGCTGAATAACCGCTAACATAAAGGAAATAACCTCTCTTTTAGCCTATAACACATCCTCCGCATGGAAATGAGAGTCTGAACTTTCTTATTATGTATTAGTTGAGCAATTTTGAAATTTTGAAATTTTTCAAGTTATTATTAATCTTTGTGTTTTTTGTTTATTTAAAAAATGTGCCCGTATAATGGAAAAGTCATTTCCGATTTGTGGCCAATGATCTTGATCATAACTTGAGTATGAAAGTCCATTTTTTTGTTTATTTATATTAGAGAAAACTCTTCACCCAGTCTGTTTTTTGATGACAAAAAGCTTCAATGTTATAACAAAAAGTATTTATTGATAACAATAATTATTATTATTACTAATATGTAATAATAATAATTACTACATACAGCAGGGACACCAGCTTCAATTTCAAACCCAAACGGTTGTGCCTCATCACAAAAAATCGTCACTGTTCACACTTGAATTTTGAGAAGTCCAATGGTGATGAAGATATATAATTATTGAAATAGAACTCGATGAATGTTAACTATTAGTTACAAGTTGAAAATAGCAACAGTTGATCAGAGTAGCCAACCACTTTTAATTTTTTGTCAGCGGTAGGCTGTTGAAGGAGCACTCTGTGAAGCAAGCCTAGTATTCTGATATGTAGCTCCAAAAAAGTGGATTAATATGTTTTAACAAAAGGGATCTGGTGAAGCGAATAAACGTGACGACTTCGCCAGCTCGCACATGTTACAAGTTAGTGTCTTATTTTCAAGTTGTTTTCTATAAACAAACCTATCTCTCCTCCACGTATTGGTTTAGTTCTGATAGATAAATCTCATCAAAGTTTACAGATCTGTGTTAAAAAAAATGCAGATTTCAAGTGAGGAAAAAAATGCTTTTAAAAACCATACTTAACAATTATTATATTGTATGGGAAAATGTAACCACCTGATAAAAATTCATAAAAGATTTACAACTAACCAGCTATTGAATTTCAATTTGTGACACCCTAATAAAAGATACTGAAATTTTGGATCTGCTTTGACTAAGAAACATTTTTCTAAGAAAAAATCACTGAAACCAGAAAGTATTACAAAACATACCCTGCTGGCAGTTGTGTCAGCTGGCACCAAGATAGGTTAAGGGTTTCTAATTTTGTCAGCAGTAAAATCCATTGTGGAAATTGACGAGAGAAATCATTATGCTTCAAGTCTAACTCCTTGAGGTTGTTGAGAGAAGGTACACTACAATAGTAGTAATATATGAGCAGATCTCCCTACCAAGTGCACACTACAATAGTAGTAATATATGAGCAGATCTCCCTACCAAGTGCACACTACAATGTATAGTAATATAAACATATTGTAGCGGATTTCAACTGGTTTCTACAACACACCATTAATCTTTAGTGCTCTACTTCCTTTGAGAAGGGACACTGTGTCGGTGGAGACAGTGAGAACTTGTGAGTCTACTGCCGGATCTCAAGGCACACACAGAGCCCACTGCTCAGAGAAAGTCGGCAGCATGCTGGTTTAATAACACATTTATGCTATAGATTGCACTCTAGGGAAGCAATCACTAGGGAGTGACAAGTGTGCATACCAATACACCAGGTGAACGACTGCAAAGTGCAATAAAAACAATCAACTTAATAATGATCTTGACAAATCAGTTGAACAGAGAGTAAGGCCAAGTCAATGCAATCAAAGATATAAATATACAGCCAATAGTATGCGAGTACACAAAGTTAAAAGAACAAGGTGCCAAGTGGCTAAGGGGTGGAGCTATAAGTTGGTGTCCAATAACCTGCTTCGCTTAATCTTTTGAGAGCCCTAAGGCTTCATCTAGCCTGTGATTGATAATATAGTGTATCTCTGGGTAAAAAGCTCCTGGATACAGGTCGGTGGACATCCTCAGCTATTTCAGGATCCCCGTCTAAGGCGGCCATCTTGTACCGACCAGTATGGTGCCTACCAGCAGTGTGATAATAATTGTTGATCCTGTAACGGTCATTACCAACCTTGCAGGGGTCATTACCGACCTGGCAGGGGTCATCCCTGACCTCGCAGGGGTCATCACCGACCTTGCAAGGGTCATTATTGACCTTGTAGGGTTCCGTTCCAGCCCTGAAGTACGTTTTGTGCAGGGATAGCAGTTTTTACTTTGTTTGCTGGCACCTCCAACAGTAAGTAAGGGGGTATTGGCTTTTTACGAGACCTTGTGCCAAAATCTATTACGGTATGAACACATGCATGAGCATGTGCTTTGTAAGTATATATACAAACATATATACATATAGTTAGTGAGCATCAAATGGCAATAATTAAAATGAACAATGATTTTTTTTTGAACCAGCAGTTTATTCGTTAGCCACTTTTAATAATATCTGCAACTTTAAAACTTTTAAAATATCTAAAAAAAGTAGTAACAAGAATCTGATGTTTACGTGTTGCTAGGCAACAATACCAAAAACTATTGAGCAGATCGTTAGGACAATTGTTTGGGTAGACAACTCCTGTCTTTGTATTGCGATGTAGAAGGATTTTCACTACAAACAATGATCCAAATCTTTAAGAAATAGAGAAAACCGATGAGGTGTTGCTCTGATACCAATAACTTCTGTTCAATTCACTTTCTAGGAATTCATTGTAACTGCCAGCTGTTACAGGTAGTATTTACCTACAGCAGCCAAGGCCATGCAAACTTTTGTGAATAAAGATCTATGGATTGATGGAAGGCAAAAGAACACACGGCCTTTCACCAACTGAAAATAGATTAGTGCTGTACCAGATCACTCAGAACCAAAAAACGACTGATAACTTAGTACAGCAAATGCTAGCATCTAAACTAAAAAATCTAGTGAACCAGTAGGAAAGAGTTGTGCTTTCAAGTTTTGTCTAGGCTGCAGGTGGGTTAAACTGAAGACAGATCCCTCCTCCTCCTCTGTCACTTATCTGGCTATGCTGGCAAATTGATTCATCAAACCGAAGAGTAAGGCAGCTGCTGAGTTGTGATGAAGTCATTTGCAAACTAGAATATTAGATATACTGGAGAAAGATTGTCAGAGAAGTAATAGATAAGCAAAAGTCATCAATAGGTGCAGAAATAGCTGAGCTGCTTCCACTCATTCAACAGACTAAAAGGCAACAGAGAACATTGTGAAAATAAAAGGAATACAGAAGGCAATTTAAGCCATGATATCTCTAAGCGGACACTAAAAAAACATTGGTAATAAACGACCAGTTTTACTCTACAATGACAGTAATAAAGTGTCTTACAAGAACACTGAAGCTGCATGGGAAGCAACTTATAATTTACTGGTCAACTTGCCACACCGAATGCCGATATTACTGTGGAGACAACTGCTAAAGCAGAGAAACACTCTGGAAGACCAGTTAATTACAAAGATTAATAATGCTATTAAGTTATCCATGACTGCATTGTATGAGTGATGAACAATGAGAATAATATTTAAAACAACACGGAAATGCAGCAACTGTTATAAAATATAGCAGCTTTCGCCAAAGAAATACAACTGTTGGACAAAATAAAGTCTCTCTATTCAACATGAACTAACAACAATAAATTGCCCAATAAACCGGGAAGTTGATGGCCACATCACTTAGCGAAGTAAAAGTTTTCAAGCATTGCTAGGAAAAGAGCTGAAACATTGCCTATTCAACAACGGCTAAAAAGTCTTCTGCACATCTTTGGATAACTGAGAAGCGATAAATAGATTTCCTTGGCTGAATATAAAATTATACCAGATGCTATAGTAAAAACAATCAGAAGAATTTGCCAAAATATTGTAAGTGAGCTGACGAGATAGCAGGCATCACCTCCAACAAGACAAGCCGATTATTTTGACTTGACCACAAGAGGCCCGGATGAATCCAGCTCAACATACTCTAACGCATCCACTCTGTAAATAGCTAAAACTCTATTGAAGGAACTAGGAGTAGAAAGTCAAAGAGTTGAAGTGGACAACCCTACATCATCCAGCAGCAGCAGTCGCAGGAATTAACTGATGATGGAGCATCTCAACAAACCCAAAAGAAATTGCATTTGATATAATGTAACGGATTCCAGTCTGGTTCCACAGACATCCACAAAATTCAAGTATTGTACCTCTCTCCAGAGGGGACACTGTACTGCTCGACAGTGAAAACAGTGCAATCAGGCAACCGAATTACCCGGTATAGCTAGAGCCCATGGCTCACACAAACAACACAGAGTGAAGTTTGAATGCTGGCTTTATTCTCGCAAGACAAAGTCCTAGAGGGTATTAATCCACTAGGGTTATTGTGGCAGGACATGAGAATGAATGCAAAGAGTACAAGCAAACTCAGCCCTTTTATAGGATGACTGACAGGAAATAATTAGCATAATTTATATAAGAACAATAGCACAGGAAGTAAATCAACCAACCATTGCAAACAGGCATATTCATATAAATAGGTAACAAATCAGGCAAGGTAAATGGGTTAACCGTAAAGAGCGCCAAGTGGCTAGAGGGAGTAGTCCTATCTCCATTGTCCAATCACATGTCTTACAGGGCTCCCAGGCTATAGTTAGCTTACGGTTCACTTGTCTGGTAATCTGAGGAAGGGTACTTCCGGTTCTTGGCCTTGACTAAGTTCCCAGATAAGTTTAAGGTTCCTCCTCTATGGCGGTCATCTTGTGCTGGCGCAGTATAGCTATTCTGGGTCGGTAAGAGGTCAATACCGGCCCTGCAGTAGTCAATACCGGCCCTGCATACTATGCCACCGGCACAGTACAGCTTCCCACCTAATCAGCAGTCTACCGAAAGCTGTAGGTCTGGAAAGAGCCGAAAGTTGTCTAGCGCGTTGTTTTCAAAGGGTGAAGAGTAAACGGCCTGTTTACAGTAAACTTCCACCAAAATCTACCACAATAAGACCACAAAAAGAGTTTTCTGGGATTGCTTAGACAATGATTTTGAGGGAAGAAGTACATGTGCTCTCTATTGCATCAAGTCGATGTTGCTAGCCTCGACCAGAAGAGGCAAGATATTTTTACAATGATGCAGATGGTTGGAAAGAAAAAAATGTCACCTGCTCGTGGAGGGCACACGGAGACACTATTTGCAGTAGACAAAAATCTACAAAGAAACTCTGTTTTATGTTTCAAGTCAATCCTAAAACTATGGTAGCCCAACATCACTGAGAATTGCCAAAGCTGTTTGGGCCAGTAAGTCAGGCCAAGCAAGATTAGGGGTTCGGCCTCGTCTGTCTGGTGACCAATGATTGATGAAAAGACATATGAAGTAATTGAAAAAGTGAGCACGCAGTTCTAACTGAATGTCGATGAAATGGAAGCTGAAACCGAAAGTAACACTTGGTAAAGTTCACTATAAAGAGAGCGTGAGCCAAAAGAAGCAAGTTTTGACCAGCTTGTCCCAAATAAAAAAATGAGTGACATTTGCTGACCATTTCATCAGCTATTATTGAACACACAGCTGCTTTCTTTCAAAACTACTGCGAAATGACTCATTTTTCTTTCAAAATGCCAAAAAAAAAACGTTTACGTGATTTGTTCATTGACTGTTTTGATGGAACATCTTCTAATTTTCCTTTTTTTTCTGCGCTCTTTTAACTACCCCAACTCTATTCTAAACACATCTATTGCTCCAGCCAGGTTTTATGACTCACCGGACCGGAATCGATCTTTTATCTCTAACCAACTATAACTCCATCTTTAACACCGGCTGGCCAAACCCCGATACTTCTTGAGTCAAAGGTACGACAATAATTTTAGGTTGTGCTTTCATTATGATTTGTTGCACATGCAAATAATTCAAGCTTTATGGGTAAAAAGACTAGAAAATAGAACAATTTTTTACTTTGCACCCTGCGATACCGATTTACATTGTCCAGTGGTGGCCTTGCATAGTGTTCAATGCCGACATGGCAATATCAGGCATAATTCACTGGCAATAGTGACAACTAGTCACTTGCTGGCAATGCTTTTCAGCACAAGAGGGTATCTCTGAGTCAGAGAGACATAACGCATGTCGTAAAATTGTCCACATGCTTTAGTCTATATGAATCTACCGCAATAGATGTGCTCCTCCAGTAATTCGCTGATTCTTTCAGCCTTTTATTTATTATTTTCTAACATTACTTCCTGTATCATTGATCGGTTGTGCTACTTACTTATGTGCGTATCATTGGTTAAGGTTATTATCTGGGTTACGAGCTTCCTATAATATAGCCGATAAAAGGCGAGACCTTTGCCCTGTCTGCTGCGGTAGCACTTGGTTTACCTACCGCTTACCATTATTGTACTCTAGGAGATAGCCTTTCTGAAGCTGCCCAGAATATAAATGTGTATCGCTGTACCGCAACAATCTGACTAGTATGACTAAACCGATGGTTCTGTTCAATTGCTTAAGCCATCGAACGAGTGGAAGATGCCATACTGGCAGCGTCCTCCCTGGAGAGATGCAAATTACAAGAACATACCTATATTCTGGTTAACCAGTCCAGAATAAATTACAATACCTGTTACTTACCTCTCTGGGAGGTGAGTAAGGTGGCATCGGTCCAAAGAAAGCTTCTCCAGAGAAGTTAGTTGCAAAATTGTAGCAACCGATTTGTCTGATAGTTTAGTCTTCTCAATTGACAACTCTTTCAATTCAGTCAGAGAGTTTAGACTAAAAGTTATAAGTATAACATACATAATAAGTCTATACAAAAAACAAGTTGCTAAAGTCTTGTTAGTATTTCGTTAGCGAATATAGCAATTCGGTTAACCAAATTTGAGAGCAGCATATTTTTTGCTCTGTTTTTTGTATGTATCTCCATGTCACATAAAACTTCACTTGAAGGTCTTCCATTTGGGAGAAAAATTAGGTAGCTCTTTTATACTGAAATTGATTACTCTAGAAATGGTGGCCTTTGGTAAAAGCAAAGCTTCTTTTTATCGAAAAGTTATCTATCAGTATGTGTATCAATCCAGCTCTACTATACCTTACACTAAAACAATGTGTTGTAGTGTATAGACTAGAAAAGAGAAGGGAGGAAAAGGAAATGAGGAAAAAGAGATTGTGGCAAGCAGCAGAAGTGACAAATGGAGACTGTTCTGTTCATAAACTTTCACAATCCTACACCAACAAGAATCTTTCGGTCTCTTACAACTCATAAACCTACTTTTGCCAAAATAAATCTATTAATTACTACAAAGGTTAACTGTGTGGTTGCATTTTATATGTTTGACTAATTTGCTAAAACTTTTCTGATTGATTAAAACATTTGGTTTAGGGAGAGGGTAGAAAAAAGAGAAAAACAGGAGAGGTAAAGGGTATAGAGAAAAAGCTAACATGCCAAAAAATAGTCGAAAAAAGGGACATGGGTAAAGTTTCGGCTAGCTCAATGGTTTAAATTGTTGGATTTTATTTATTTTAATTTATTGACCAACCCAAAAAACCAATTATGTTTGTTAATATCTTACCTCTCTGGAAAGCCATCAAGTTCACATGAACACAAGAAAAGCTTCTCCAAGGAAGTTAACTGTGCGATTTTATTAACTAACTTATGGGATAGTTTGATGCCCTCAAAGTGCAGTTCTTTTATCTCAGTAAGAAATTCCAAACTAAAAATAAATGATACATATTTAAATTTACTACATAATAATATAGTTATTGTGTAAGTGATAGCATAGAATGTACAAAGTTAGGATGACTAATAATACAAATAGCCTTTTGAAGACGATGCGCCGCCTCGCATTTCATTCATAGTAGGACTGGCAGATTTGACAAGTGTCCAACGATTTGGGGCACAGTACTGAAAATTCTATCGTGCTACCCGAGAACCGTTTAAATGTTTTCCAAACTACTAACAGAATCACATTTTTTTGCAATCAGTTAAATAGAAAATTAAATGAAGCCACACACAATGAGTAGGCTTTATTCTAGTGGTAAAGAGACTTAACCATTCGCTCCCTGAAAGTTTCAAGTAAATTCCAACTCAATCTTGTAAGAGTAGCAAGTGCTTTGGCTCATTTCATTTATAGTCACAAAAATTGCTCGATGTGGAACAGGGGATTTTGGAACAAACATTCCAAGTATGTTGACATTCATTCCAGAATGTGTCTACGTTCATTCCAGCTGTGTCAGCATTCATTCCTGTCGACGTTCATTCGTGTCTACGCTCGTTCTAATTCCAGGAACAAGCCTATTTATTTTTGTCTGTATTTTTAGTATTACAAAAGTGCCCACCATTTTTAGTAGTACGGTAAGTGAATCAATCAACTGTCGCAATTTCAATAATTTGTTTGTTGCCCACCACTTTCTTGATTTTCAAAAAGCGTGAGTGACTAACCATGCTGAAAGCTTTGCCTTTTAGTCTTAAAACAAAAACTTAACAGACGAAAGTTTTTGGCCCGGTTTATTCAATCTCTAAACCAAAATCTTCAACTATTAGACCTTCTAAACCAAATTAAACTCACACTTGTTGAACTGACAGGCAGTTTTAATAAAATTTAAGATTTAAAATGAATCTGTAACATCTGTAACTAGCCCGCTGCTCAGACATACACTCAGTGTTTAGAGTAATATAAATCATTTATTCTACTTAGAATAAAATGGTGGTGCTTGCTGAGCATGCAGTTACAATATAATATTACAGTTACAGCACGACACCATGACAATACAATACAACATGGTGATGGTAAATCACAGCAGTTGTTTACAGCATGATGATAAAATGCAGCATGATGATTGAAGGCAAAAGTTCTTCCTTTTATAGACAGAGTCACAGGAAGTGACAGGAAGTACTTGGCCTAGTTTACCAAATACTTCTATCTCACACAAAGTCAACTCGTATGCACAAATCAGCAGTTAAGATTTAAATATAATCCAATGACATAACAATTTACAAATTAAAAGGAGCTGGCGCCCAGAGGTAAGGGCGGAGTCACTTGATATTCAACTAGCAGCAATCGCTGATTCCTTTCTCCTGGAGATCTTGATCTTGGTTTCTGATATCTGGTCATCTGAAGGTAGCTGGGATCTGGATAGGGTTTGTATAGTTCTTTAGGCTATTTCTAGCTTCTCAGGCTACGACAGTCATCTTGATGCCGGCCCGGGGTAGCTACCCAGGACCAGTATAGTAATGATGTAGGGCCAGTATAGACTTATATACAGGGCCGGTATAGTGAGAAATGTCCATTCCATTGCTATCTTAGTTATTAATGTGACTGCAATCAATTTTGAGTTTGTTGTGTGAGAGATTTGTATGAAGTATCCACCCTCACCCCTCCATACCCCCCACTCCATACCCCTCCCAACCCTTGCTGTCTACACCCCCCTAAACATAACCTACAACCCCTTCTCCTTTCACCTACACGCAAACTACCCCCACGAAATCAAACCCCAAAGACCCAGACCCTGTGTAGAGACTATACCGCACCTAAAAGCTACCCCGGGTTACCCGGGGTCTACCCCGGGTCAGCTACCCCGGGCCTGGGTAAAAAGAAGATGGAAGAGGTAGCCTGGGATCTAAGGAACCTAATACCCCAATCAGGAAGCCGATAGGAGAAATACGAAGACCAGGAGAGCAAGCCAAGTACCAGCATGTCCTAATAAGGAGCGGAAGATTACCAGCTAAAGAAAAGGGCAACAAAGAGTGCCCAGAGTAAAGCACCATGTGCTCAAGACTTTAATTGGTCAACTTTATAAATAACCTTGTATACTGCATTGTGATTTGATTGTTTTTACTATTGTGTTATATGATTGGCTCACCCAAATAAGGGTGTGAGTTTTCTTCCCGTTCTCCTATAAAAGGAGCTTTCTTGTGTGATTTGAGGCAGAAGTTGCTAGATACCATTATATCTTGCTAAATGGATTGTGCATAAATAAAGTATTATTAATTAAACCTTTGTCATTGTGTGTTTGGGTCTAGGACCCCGTCAGTTAGTAGAGTTGATTCGGAGTGATTCCGAAGTAATATTTAGAAGTTGATGGAGCAACCCCGTTGTGTCTAGTAGCCAGTGTAAAAACTACTACAGTTGGACCACTCTATTAGGCTTGCCTGATGCCCACAGACTATCAGGGGGACCTTTGTTAAGTAGTGGTCACATGTGTTGACTAGTAAAATCCACTACATTACATCGCTATAGCTCTTGTTCTCACCAAGAACATTCCAGAATGATTAAGATGTAATTTATCATACACATCTGGTACTCTCATTAGTGGTGCTGTCAACTACCAAGAAATCTCTCTGTACAGCGACTGCGTCAGCTCATCCAATACAACTAATAGCAGCAATTGCACTGCCTGCAATTCAGAATGGGATTATTGTAACAGGGTATGATGAGTTGTCTTACCTTTGTATCAGTGAATCTATTCCTTCTCTAGGCGTCTCCACTAGCTTCAGCGCAGATAATTTAGGAGCTATGAGATTTAGTGATGGTGCACGTGTCTTGTATACATATAAATGCGTGATGTCATGTCCATCAAGGTCAGCCAATATTTCTTGGTCCTTGTGGAACATTCTGAGCATTCCATAAAAAAATTTAGGGAACCCATCTACAGTATCTTGTCCCGAGTGCCTGTACCAGAGGTCTACAAAATAGTTTTTGTTATATAAGTAATCAGAGAGCAACTATATGTGTTCACAATTGTTGACTTACAAAAAAACTCAAAAGCATTAAAAGAACATAAACAGTACAACAGGCGCAGATATGCTGGAAGTCTACACCCATTTTCTTACTAACGTAGTATCATTCATTAAATAACTTGAGTGGGTTATGAGAACACATCGCAATGCAAAGTAAGTCTAAATTGGCGGAGGGTTAAGTACGTTATCTGCGGCTGTTGTTTATAAACCATATCTGCCAGTTTCATTTGCTTATATCATTATATTAAAAAAGAAACTGATATTTGTCATTCTAAAACATATTTTGCTGTTTGCGAAAAAATACAGCTGGAAAAGAAACAGACATTCATATAAAACTTACACTTACTGCTACAATGGTTGCTGCACATCCAATATCATTCAGCTGTTAGGTTAACCCAAAATAGGTTGCAAGACCAAACAGTCATTGTTGGTGTATGGGCCCACCCCAACTGATTTGCTACTACATACCCCCACCTCTCCCCACTTCTCCCACCTCTCCCCAGAACTGTCTAGGTGTTACTGCTCCTGAAAAATTGGTACAACCATGCTTTGTCATTTTATTTTTTTTCTGTTCAGACAAAATATTAACTAGCATATAACAAGTATTGCTATTGTCTATATTGGAATATTCGTAAATATGAATGCAGACAGGCCTGACTATGCTATAAAAAAATCTGTTACATTCATTTTACAAAGCTTGTTCCTGACACCATATAATGAGAGTAGTGTTGTGGATTCTAATGTTCACTAAGTCTGCGCACACACTGTACCACATTCTGGCATCTTGTATTAGCCATTAGATGGCCAGAATGACCGAAAGCTCTCATACCGAAATGACCGAACTTATGTATGAAGCTGTACCGACCCTGTATGAAGCTGTACCGACCCTGTATGGAGCAGTACCGACCCTGTATGGAGCAGTACTGACTAGGGATGGAACGGGTCAGAAATTTCAGGACCGGGTCAGGACCAGGACTTTTCTGAAATTTTCAGGACCGGGTCGGGTCGGGCCAAACATCGCAGCGTGGTCTATCATACAGCCATGTTAACTCAACTTCAAACATATATGTCATCTCCAAATACATACTAAGATGTAGATAATGCTGAAATATGTGAGGATGTTCTTACATTTTATTAAGATAAATTGTCTGTGTAAATGTAGATGTATTTATAATTTAATGCATAATAATAATAATAAATAAATAATATACGGAAATGTTCCCAAAAGTGTCTCAAAGCCCACCAATCTTCTGCTGTAGGCCTGGGTAAAATGCATTTGGATTAAACCTAGGTAACAATAATAATTTCACTAAAGTTTTTTAAAAATACTAAATCAATGGAAAGATTTATTCCATTCATAATAATAATAAATAAATAATAATAATATTATTATTAATTATTATTATTATTAATTAATATTATAATCATTCGTATTATTATTATTATTATTATTATTATTATTATTATTATTATTATTATTATTATTATTATTATTATTATTATTATTATTATTATTATTATTATTATTATTATTATTATTATTATTATTATTATTATTATTATTATTATTATTATTATTATTATTATTATTATTATTATTATTATTATTATTATTATTATTATTATTATTATTATTATTATTATTATTATTATTATTATTATTATTATTATTATTATTATTATTATTATTATTATTATTATTATTATTATTATTATTATTATTATTATTATTATTATTATTATTATTATTATTATTATTATTATTATTATTATTATTATTATTATTATTATTATTATTATTATTATTATTATTATTATTATTATTATTATTATTATTATTATTATTATTATTATTATTATAATAATAATAATAATTATAAATAATCATCAATTGTTTTTGTAATTAAATTATTATATCATAAATAATAATAATCATTAATAAATTTAAATAATGACTTTAAAGAAGAAGATAAATGATGATAATGATGATGATAATCATAAATGAATAATAATAATTATAATAATAATTATTATTATTGTAATTAATTAATAACAACTACAACAATCATCATCATAATAATAATTATCATTACTAAATAATAATTCTATTAATTATAATAATAACAATAATAAATATTATCATTTATTTATTACCTAACAAATATTAATAATAAAAATATTACTATAATTATAATAGTAAAAATTATGTTGATGAAAACATCGCCTGCCTGTTTGTTTTTTATTATTACCTACTAACTATTTCATTTCGCAGCACTGCCTGTAGTTGGTTGACCTTAACCATTACATGGTGTAACAGGTTAAATTTATGTCTTCAATTACCGACAGGATTTCTTACATGCTTGTTTGATGTTTTTGCTATAACTATTGACTTTGGGTTTCAAACAATAAAAAATCCGACTAGCACTAAGGGATCGCTCCTAAACCGCGCCTTGCTATACAGGGTGTTAGTTGGTGCGTTTCTTTCTTGTACTACTTGACTGGATATTTACATCACACTAACAATAAAAAAAAACGTAAAAATACTGTGAGGTTCTGCCTCTGCTCAGATGATTAACAGTAACAAAGTGGCCAACAGATGGGAGATGTGGTTCTGCACAAGGCTATTATATTAATTGGCATGTCACGTTGTTGACTAGTAGGCTATCATCAACCACAGAGTGAAATACAAGGCTGTTTGGGTGCAAATCAATTATCACCTATTATTCAGGACTTCAAAGACATCATACCCGACACGATCCGGTCCCAAACCCGAAACCACATACCCGATGTTCAGGACCGGGTCCATTACCCGTTCCACCCCTAGTACTGACCCTGTATGGAGCAGTACTGACCCTGTATGGAGCAGTACCGACCTTGCAGGGCCACAGGAAGTGAATCACTGTAGACTATGGACCAGAAAGTAGCCTTAGGGAAGCAAAGAGCCATCTACCGGAGATAACCACCCTTAAACCTAAGGAAAGACAGAGTACAAAGGCTAGAAAGGCTGAGGACTTAAGGCAGGAAGCAGATAGGTCTGTGATTGGTGCTATGGCATATAACTCCACCTACCACTATAGGGCGTCATTTACCTTTAGCCCAATATACCTTATCTTATTCGTTATCTTTTTATATATCTGTATTCATTCGTTCATTGTGTAATCTTGTTATGTGACTGGATAAAGCGCTAATCACTTCCTGTGAATCGCCTATAAAAGGCAGAACTATTGCTCTAGGTAATCATCTGTAATGTGCCTTTTACTAATTCGTTTTATTCTGGATAAATAAATTCATAGATACTCAACAGCACTGAGTTATGCGTCTGAGCCGAGGGCTCCTTACTTGTTGTAGAGTTGGAGATACTCTATCACACATATTTTTGGTGCTATACCGACCTGTTGTTGTGACAGGTTAAACTAACAACTGGTGGCAGCTCGCTACCAACCTTAGCTAGTGGGTTTCAGCCCCCAAAATTCACTACAATACAGTGTTCTGATTTACTAATTTATGCGCGTAAATTGAAATAAATGATTCAATTGGATGTTGCTAAAGTATAGATTTTTCTTATTCCATTTATTATTTTGAATTATTAATTTCTAAAAAAGAAGTTATTGTATAGTAATAAATGATTTGCAATTAAATTGAACTGATAGTATGTAAGCTCACCCTTGAACATAAAAGCGTTAGTTTTAGATAAAAACCAGCAGAAATACCCGGAGTTGGGCGTGTAGATAACATAAAAAGTGCAAAGGTGATGTTAGGGAAAGCGGGAGAGGCTTGTGTACATAGTCTCAAGACAGATCATTATTTGCAAAATTATGTTCTGCTTGCCAGCTGGTTTGGGTATGTCCTATTCAACCATGGACAAAGGTCGATTCTTTACAGTTCCCTGAGCACACTTTTCAAGCATTCAGTAGTTGATTATAACTTTTACTAAGTTTTCTGTTGGAGCATTGCGCAGCCCTTGGAAATTTCTTGTCTGCACTAATCATTATCTTTTAGTTGAGTGGGTGGGCCAACATCTTTTTTGTTAAAAATGTATTTGAATCTTCAAGCATATAAAAAATACAACATTTACAGAAGTGCAATAACTGTTTGATGCTAAACATTGCGTTTCCTGCTGCTCAGCATCACCCACAACAACAAACAACTTGCAAAAATATTGATCTCTCTTTTTGAAAAGATGAAAGCACACCTTCACGATATCTCTAGATATCACAGGTGGTGAAAACTTCGTTTTGTAAATTGGGGATTGGAATGAACATTTACATGAAATAATGTTGGCAGGAATGAGTACAAATATAGCTGTAGATTCATCCTGGAACGAATTTAGACAGAACTATTATGGATGTCAGCTATTCTATAAAGAAGCAAATTTTTGAAGTTCATTCCCAAAAGTTACTATATTCATCATCAGCAATATATGAAATGCCATTTTGGTGTTCATTGCTGAAGTTTCCCACTTTGAAAAAAAAAACAGTAAGTTTTGTTATTTCTGGAACGAACGACAAAACAGTATTTTATAGTTCTTTGGGAATTGATGCATCCACTTTTCGGAAAAAATGTCAAAATTTTCCTTTTTATAGGATAGCTCACATCCATTTGATTTCTGTCGACACTTATTCCAAGAATGATCTACGTTCATTCCAACTGTGTCTGCATTAATTATTGATAACGTACATTCCAATATTCTTGTAAGGTTCCTGTCATTACCTATTCAGACATCATAAAGCATTTATTATATTTCCCATGATTTGCCCTAAACTGCTTTGCCGTAATTGTGCCTTCAGTGAAAAGCCAATTCAAAAGACCTGGTGGATGTTCAAGTCCTTGCATTTTAATCTCCTATATCAAAAACGCATGCCGGGTGACTATAAAACCCATTTGTCAGTTTTTCGGAAAAGTACTGTGAGTAAATCAGCAAAAACATGCTCTTTTCGCTGTGTGGCAGTTGCAACAACACAATTGTAACCAAAGGTCACAATCATTTTCATTTTTTCTAAAGTTTCATAAACTCTGTGGAGTTGGAGAATGCTTGTGTTGAACATTTGAGGCAGCTTTTTATCGTGACATGCTGAGCTGAGCAGTATTAATTTAAAATAACAACAAAATAAAGCAATTGTGTACAAATTCAGCACAAGTTGAGGATTATTTTCCTCAAATGATTTATTGTTGTTATCATTGTTATAGTTCTGCGTATTATTTTGTATCAGTAATCAAGTATCTAGCATTGATCTTTTAACTATGATCATTATTTACCAATGTTATGGAGAGATCGGTTGATTAATTATTAACTGCAAGAGTAATAATAATAAAAATTATTTAAAGAATCTCAGAGATAATGATAGTCCTTAAACCAACACCTGTGTGAGGCAGCTGTTACAGTAGACTTACTCAAGATTATGTAAACATATATTTTGTCATGGTACACAGGCTTTTAAATAAAATAATGGAATTGCAAAAACTACTGTGGAAAAAAGCAGGGAAATTGAGAAAAAATCTGATATATTAGGTTTCTCATAATTACTTGTATGTTTATTGTAGAGCATATTATATTAGTTTGCATGATTTATCAGCGTTGTTGATTGTTATCATTACTGTTATGGAACACTGCGGTTTTTAACCATCAATTTTGATGCATATAATTTATATTTATATATAGAAGTTGTTGGATTAAATTTATAGTAACAATACATTTGGATCACAGATATGAAGGGAATTGGAACAAATGTAGACTTTACTACAAAGAAGACATTTTTGACATTTATTCCCGGTAATCTTGGCGATATGTAACATATCATTTCAAATTTTATTCCAGGAGTTGTCTATTTTTAGAAAAAATCATACTTAGTTTTATTTCTGAAACGAACGTCGAAACGGTAGTTTGTACTTTGCCATGAATGAATGTAGACACTTCCAAGAATTGATGTCAAATTTTCTGTCTTCTAACATAGTCGACTTTCTTTCCAGGTCTGTCGACATCCATTCCAGGATGTGTCTACGTTCATGCCAGCTATGTCTGCATCCATTTTTGTCTACGCTCATTTCAAATTCCCAGATATGAACAATATCATTTGGTTATGAGATGAGAATATATATATATAGCATATTCTTAATGAACAAAATAACAATGTTATTAATTGAAAAATGACTCCTAAACAATAAAGAGGGGAAAACGAAGCCACAGCTATTTTCATACAACAATGATGAAATAATAATTATTGCCAATAACAATATAATAATTACTAATATTAATAATAATAATTGCATTTAATATTTTTGTATTTTCAGCTAATACTTATTATACTACGTGGCAACTTTTATTATTACTAATAATATTATTATTAATCTTACAGCCAGATACATGATTAAATAATATACAAGTAACAATTAATATTTAATAATAAGAACAGCAATGCGGCAGGAGATTGTTGTTTATTATTATTCATTATTATACTATTACTAAGAACTATAATAATTATTATTATTACATTAAGTTTATAACAATAACGATTATTATTATAATAGTGTGACGGACGGCGCCATGTTGGCATACTAACATTTATTTTACTCTATGTTTATACTCACATTTACTCGTTCTATGTTCAGACTCTAACCCTAATTGTTCTATGCATCTTTTTCATACTCGTCTACTTGTACACAATTTTATATGTAACGCATGTGCATGCACTCAGCCGTAGCTGCAAGGCCAGCCCTATCTTTTATATACCTATTCTCATTTGTCCAGTCTTAATTACCAGGCGTGCCTTATAATATTCTTTTGTATTGTCTTGTTTACATTATGTAACCTTTTGCATAAATAGTCATGTCATGTCAATAATAAAGCAGAGTCAGATTGCCCCACTCTCAGAAGTTTCTTTGTTCTCTAACAATAATAACTTCACAGCGCTAGTACATGCTCGTACACCGAATGCTCTATTACTCGAGTAGTGATATATAAGCAGATCAGCCTGGACCTCTGCTGGCCGAACCTAGCTCTGACTAGTTCGCCTTCAAAGTTCGGTCACTGACTGCACTCTGCAGAATAGTGCGAACCTCTGCTGGCCGAACCTAGCTCTGACTAGTTCGCCTTCAAAGTTCGACCTCTGCCTTGCGCATTGAAACAAGCTAACGCAGCCGGCAGTTAGACTAGTAAAATAGGAATGGTTACACACCATTCCCAAGGATACTAGTCGACCTGTGGGAGGGCTGTATTGCTCAGCGATAGACATAGTTGCCAACTCAGTTCGGGAAGTGTGCAGGTAGGCCGAGCTACCAACTCACACAGTGAAATCCTGCACATTGGTGGCAGCAGTGGGATTGGAGACACCCACAAGCAGAACCCAACTGAGCGATGGCACAGAGAAGGAGAGCGCTCAGCATCGACCGAGATGAGCCATCCGGCATGCAGATGATGAACACCCTCACTCACATCTTGGACAGGATGACCATGACCTCAACCAGAAGCAAGTTCAAGGTGCCGCAGTTCGACGGCACAGGAGAAGTAGACTACTTCTTGCAGCGGTTCGAGGAAGTGGCCAACGCCAACCAGTGGCAACCAGATGACCGAGTGATACACTTAAGGCAAGCCTTGACAGGCAAGGCCGAACAGTGTGGAAGAGGAGAGACGACGGAGGAGGTGACCATGAAGCTGAGAGCTACCTTTGGGCTCACACGTTCCGAAGCACAGGCGAAACTACTGAGCTACAGACGAACGACCAGAGACAGCCTGAGAGATCATGCAACCACCGTGGAACGCCTCATCAAGGCTGCCCACAACAACCTCCCCCGACAGAACCAAGAGGAACTGGTGCTCCAGACGTTCCACAGCACGCTGGGACACACTTACCTACAGCGACACCTGCTGGCTGTTCGCCCCCAGAGCTTGGAGGAAGCAATACAAGCAGGCAACGAGTTTCTGCAGGTGCCACACCAGCCGCTAGGAGGACCACACGTCCGGACAGTGGAGGCCGACCTCTACAACTTAGTACCGACCCCACCTGGAGAGACTGCTCATTCACAAGAGGTGCAAGACCCTCTTACGCAGCTCCTCCACACGGTGGAAGGACTAAGCAAGGAGATAGCGGACCTCAGAGCAAAGAAGAAGGAAGAGATTCCCAAGAGATGCTGGGGTTGCCAGCAGGTTGGACACCATCGGAAGGCATGCAAAACTGCTCCATGGCCCAGCCGCCAGGGAAACGATTACCGCCCGCAGCAGTAGGGAGACCTGCTGGCTGCGCACGGGCACCTCAAAGGAAGGCACAGGCACCTCCGAGGAACCAGGATCGAGCACGACGGGTGACTCCTACTTTGGACCTCCTGACCAGTCCTCCGATCGCTTTACACAACCGATTCTCCAGTCTGTCGACACTCGACAGCCCTGTCACACTGGAATCGGAGAGCGAGGAGACTCTCGAGCAGCAGGAATCAACCAGGCCCAAAAAGAAGGACAAACAGACCCAGACGCCACCACCCGAGGGGGAACGGTTCACACCCAAGCCTGTAAACCTTCAGTCAAACCAAGTGGAGCGACCTTACAGCTCCAGCTACTACCTGCCAGGACGGATAGAAGGGGAAGCAGTCACTCATCTCATCGACACGGGATGCAACACTAACCTGTTGGCAAAACGTGTCTTTGACCGACTACCCTCTCACCTACAGCAGGAACTACAGCCGTACGACTCTCACGGTCTCATGGCGGATGGGACGAGATTACCCTTTTATGGATTGCTAGCCCTGAAAGGACGGATACGGCATGTCAAGTTCACCGAGACCTTCGTGGTAAGCCAGATAAACGAAGATGTCATTCTCGGGATGCCATTTCTGACGAGCCAGGAATGCCAGCTAGGGTTCGACCGACCTGTATTGATGATACAGGGGAAGGAGCTGGCCTGCACAGATCGGCATGGGAGAAGTCTAGTCTCCAAAGTACAAGTTCGGCAAGACACCAGTCTGCCCCCACAGACGGAGGTCACCATACCCTGCCACCTGAGTGCCAGGGAAACCTGTCCTCAGGGAGTGATAGAGAGCCTGCAGGGTGGACTACCGATCGCCACTAGTGTCAACCGACCGGACGCAAGAGGAAGAGTGTTGGTACGTTGCTTGAACCCAACACAGGACACGCTGAAGCTGTCAGCAGGAGAGGTGATTGGTACCTTCACAGGAGTAGATGAAGGTGGAATCCAGACGCTGAACAAGCCGAGGAAGGCAGAGGAACGGACAGAGGCAGGAGGAAGAGTACCCCCCCACCTGCAAGAACTCTTTGACAAGGCCAAGAGAGGGTGTCAGACACCCCGACAGGAAAGACAGCTCAAAGAGTTGTTGCTGCAATACCAGACGGTGTTCAGCAGTCACAACGGAGACCTGGGCCGAACGACACTGGCCGAACACTCCATTCCTACCATAGAAGGAGCTCGACCCATCAGGTGTCCTCCCCATCGACTGGGACCCGAAAAGGAAGCAGAGGCGGAACGACAGATCAAGGATCTTCTGGAGAAAGACCTGATAGAGCCTGCAGATGGCGCGTGGAGTTCCCCTGTTGTCTTAGTCAGGAAGAAGGATGACTCATGGCGGTTCTGCGTCGACTACAGACGCTTGAACGACATCACTAGGCAAGATGCCTACCCGATTCCCCGAATAGATGAGTCTCTGGATGCCTTGGCTGGCAGCAAATACTTCACGACGTTAGATCTCACCAGCGGGTACTGGCAGGTGCCTCTGGACGCAGATGCGAGAGAAAAGTCGGCCTTCACTACACGCAGTGGACTGTGGAAGTGGAAGGTGCTACCCTTTGGATTGACGTCGGCTCCCGCCACCTTCCAAAGGCTGATGGAGAAAGTGTTGAAGGGTTTACACTGGAAGACGCTGCTGCTGTACCTCGATGATGTCATCATCATCGCCCCGGACTTCGAGACACACCTGCAAAGGCTCGGAGAAGTATTGGGACGCCTCCAGCAAGCCGACCTGAAGGTGAAACCCTCCAAGTGTGAGTTGTTGCAGAAGGAGGTGAAGTATCTGGGCCATGTGGTAAGCGCCCAAGGAGTGGCCACCGACCCAAGCAAGGTCGACGCAGTGAGGAAGTGGGAAGCGCCTAAAGAAATGAAGGAACTCCAAGCATTCCTCGGGACGGCCGGATACTACCGCCAGTATATCCCAGACTATGCAACAATAGCTAAGCCACTGACGGTACTCACAGGGAAGGAGATGCCCTGGAAGTGGGGAGAAGAGGAACAAGTAGCGTTCAACCAGCTGAAGGCACGACTGACGCAGGCGCCGGTGTTAGGATACCCCGACCCCAGTCTACCTTACACTCTTGACACAGATGCCAGTGCAGTAGGAGTCGGCGCAGTACTGTCGCAGGTCCAAGAAGGGAAGGAGCGTGTAATAGCTTACTTCAGCAAGACCCTGGCTCCTGCAGAAAGGAATTACTGCGTCACCCGGAAAGAGTTGCTGGCAGTGATCAGAGCGGTCAAGCACTTCCGCCCCTACCTCTACGGACGGGAGTTTAAGCTCAGGACCGACCACGCCTCCCTACGCTGGTTGTGTCGGAGGAAGGAGCCGTCGAACCAGATCGCCCGCTGGCTGGAGACGCTAGCTGAGTTTCGGTATAAACTGGAACATAGAGCAGGAGTACGCCACGGGAATGCTGATGGACTCAGTCGACAAGGAGTGTGTACGGACTGTCGTCAATGCAGTTCCATTGAACAGAGAGATGGGGGGCCCTCCCATGCAGAGCTCGCCCAGGAAGTCCAGTCGGCCCGGCCGAAGGAGGAAAGAGTTAACATTACGGTGACCAACCCAATGCAGAACACCAGGGACTTGGCTAGAGAACAGCAAGAAGGAGGAGGACCAGTGGCTCGGATCTACGCCGAAGTGAAGCGGCCAGGAAGTATATCCGAAAGAGAACTGGCAGAAGGAGAACTGGAGCTGAGAACCCTGTACGAGAGACGGGAGGCCATGAGTATTTGGCCAGATGGCATACTCACCATCAAGCTCGCTCACCCCACCAAGCCAAAGCAGTGCGTGATCTGCCCTCCCAGCAGGAGAACACAGGTTGTCTGGGATACACACAAGATGGCTCACACAGGGATACACCGAACCAGACAACGAATCCTCTTGGATTGGTACTGGCCGGGTATCTCTCCGTTGGTGAGGAGACTCATCAAAGACTGTGAGGTGTGTCAGGTGGCAAAGAATGGCAGAAGGACAGAGAACCCCGGAAGGCAGCGAATGTACGCAGGACGCCCCTTTCAGAAGTTGGCAGTCGACCTGGTCGGCCCCTTGCCACTGACGAAGAGGAAGAACCGCTGGGCCCTGGTCTTAACCGACCACTTCACCCGCTGGCAGGATGCCATTGCACTGCCAGACGCAACGGCCCCCACGGTTGCCACGGCGTTGGACGAGCGAGTATTTGCATACTGGGGGCTGCCCGAACAGCTGCACTCGGATCAAGGCGCACAGTTCGAGTCAGTACTCCTGGAGGAATTATGCAGTCTCTGGGGAGTGAAGAAGACCCGCACCACACCGTATCACCCGCAAGGAAACGGAGTCGTAGAAAGGCAAAACCGCACTCTGGGAGACGCCCTCCGCACGCTGATTCTGACAAAAGGACAAGACGAGTGGGACAGCCTACTCCCCCAGATTATGCGGGTATGCAGAGGTACCCCCCACTCAGCCACTGGAGAGACGGCCAACATGATGATGATGGGACGGGAGATACGCCTTCCCGACCAGCTGACAGGGACACCCCCCTCTCTGGACCCCCAGAACATTACTGAGTATACGGCCGAAATCCAAGAGAATCTGCAGAAGGCGCACCACTATCTCAGAGAGCGCCAGCAAGAAATAAGGAGCCAGGAGAGTGAGGAGCCCCCTGTGTTCCAGAAAGGAGAATTAGTGGTGCTGGAAAACAAGCGCAGAGTCAAGGGAAGCAATCCCAAGCTCCAGCCACGATTCGTCGGACCATACCGAGTCACCGAGGTATTTCCGAATCATACGTATAAGCTAGAGAGGAATGGACAATGGTCAATCCAGAACGGCCAACGCCTACGGTCCTACCGCACCTGCGAGGAGCCTGTAGGGCGGGCACCCACGTGTAGAGAGCCAGCTCTGATGCCAAACATGAAGGGAGCCAGGAGAGGTCGGCCACCCAAGAAGAAGCACCCCTCAGCAGAGCCAGACGAAGCAGTCGCCCCATTGCCGATGCCACTACATTGGATAGAGAGGCCACCCTCCCATGAAGAGCGTGCGCCGACACCTCTACCCACGTATGAAGAACGTGCACCGACACCCCTACCCCCCAATGAGGAAGAACCCCCAGCGATAGTCGCCGAAGAGAGAAGGGTGCCAGAGAGCACCGACACCATAGAAGAAGAAACGTTGCCAATAGGAGAGGAGCAACAGCCAGCGGAGGAAAGAAGGAACGAGACACCTCCCCCCGAGGTCACCAGAAGGCCGACAGTGACCCCTGACCTAGATGTCAACGAGTGGCCACCACTCAACCCCACAGGAACGACAGCCTCCCCATTAAACCGGCCTACAAGGGAAAGGAATCGACCAAAGAAGTTCGATGACTATCAGTGTTACCAAACAGAAGGTCATCCTAGCCCGAAAACACCAACTGACCAAGCCCAGGGAGGAGAGAGAGGCAAGACGCCAGGAGACACCAACCCAACCACCAAGACTGCAAAAAATTGCGAAGAAAACGGTTGGGTACTGGTAAAAAGAAAGAAAAAATGGAGAAGTTACGATCAGAAACAACAAAAGAGTGCAGACGAAAAAATCAACGAAACACATGGGGAGATAAACCCCACTGATGATTTACCCAGCAATCCCGCCCTACCACGTCACGAAGAAGTGGTGCAGGAGGAGACAACCCTCGAAGAAACCACCGGTGAAAACCCTACAGTGACCGCGGCGTTACGTCACCCAGAACTCGTCACGTGGGAGGCGGCGCTGAGAGAACACGTGAGAGATGGGACCAATGACATTAAAGAACGAGGGCGAGCCCGCCATCGTTCAATGCATAGTCAGCAACCAACGGAGCAACAACTACCACACGAGTTCGAAGAACAGCTACAGAAAATATTATTAATGATGGCGAGGACAACCGAACAGTATGAAAGCATAGACATTACCTCGACCACCAGTGAAACACTGCCTAGAGTAACGGTTCAATCACTGACACAAGCGCTAGAGCAACCAATGAAGAGGCTGTCGACCAGGATTCCTCACAAAGAGATGATGACGGATGTCACTAATAACATCAACCGAATCCATCTGACAGACGAGCCACCACACATCAAACCACCGACAGAAAAAATCAAAGAAAGCTGGATCAGCAACCAAACCACAGAGAAAATCAAGGGAGCCATGACCGCCGGAGAGGGAGAGCTCTGGATGTGCAACCAATGCCGATTCCAGCAGGTCAAGAGGCGAGTGGCATATCATGTTCGCCAACATTACACGTTTTTCTTCTGTCGGTGCGGGAGAAAGAGTTCCTCCAGGGACACTATATTAAAACATATCCGTACACAAGGGGGAACAACAGAACATGGAGGAAAGGGGAAACCCTTATACGAAGTCGACGCCAGTCAGTACGACGCATTCTGTCGAGCCATGAGATGGACAACACCCCCACCATTTGGGGTACCCACGCCGAGTATGGAGAAAGATGGCAGCATACCCATCAAACAACGGTTAGGACCGACAATCGACGCACCCACACCAAACCGAAAGAGGAAGTTGACGCCACCTAGGACAGCCACCCCCGAGAAAAGGAATAGCTATTGGCGGGCGGAAAGAAAGAGAGTAGCTGAAGAAGAGAGGAAGCAACGACAACAGGACAGGTTGAAGAGGTTAGAGGAATATGACCGACAGATTCATAGCTTAACGACAGAAGCCTTCGAAATACTAGAGAAGGCCGAAAAGATAAAGAAGAAGATGACGCAGCTAAATACTCAGTAACTATCAACGCCGCCGACTTGGTTTTAATTGGCCACCATCGCCAATGGAGGGGAGAGTGTGACGGACGGCGCCATGTTGGCATACTAACATTTATTTTACTCTATGTTTATACTCACATTTACTCGTTCTATGTTCAGACTCTAACCCTAATTGTTCTATGCATCTTTTTCATACTCGTCTACTTGTACACAATTTTATATGTAACGCATGTGCATGCACTCAGCCGTAGCTGCAAGGCCAGCCCTATCTTTTATATACCTATTCTCATTTGTCCAGTCTTAATTACCAGGCGTGCCTTATAATATTCTTTTGTATTGTCTTGTTTACATTATGTAACCTTTTGCATAAATAGTCATGTCATGTCAATAATAAAGCAGAGTCAGATTGCCCCACTCTCAGAAGTTTCTTTGTTCTCTAACAATAATAACTTCACAGCGCTAGTACATGCTCGTACACCGAATGCTCTATTACTCGAGTAGTGATATATAAGCAGATCAGCCTGGACCTCTGCTGGCCGAACCTAGCTCTGACTAGTTCGCCTTCAAAGTTCGGTCACTGACTGCACTCTGCAGAATAGTGCGAACCTCTGCTGGCCGAACCTAGCTCTGACTAGTTCGCCTTCAAAGTTCGACCTCTGCCTTGCGCATTGAAACAAGCTAACGCAGCCGGCAGTTAGACTAGTAAAATAGGAATGGTTACACACCATTCCCAAGGATACTAGTCGACCTGTGGGAGGGCTGTATTGCTCAGCGATAGACATAGTTGCCAACTCAGTTCGGGAAGTGTGCAGGTAGGCCGAGCTACCAACTCACACAGTGAAATCCTGCACAATAGTAATGGTAGTCAGCAAAGAGTGTTGGTAAACAACGATATTAGCCTGGCATAAGCAATGAAAGAATACTGGAATGAGAAAGCAATTACAATTTATTGGTGATTTAGTGAAAAAGGAAAGACAAAATCTAACGCAGCAGTAAAGCGATGCTCTTGGATACAGTAATAACTATACTTGACTCGCCTAACCAAAGCCGTGAGCAATCAAAAAGCTATAAAAGACTGGAACGTAGACAAAACCCGCCAAAGATGACACAAAAATCAAAAAATATGGCTGTATATGACTTGGGGCAACTGAGAGAAATAAAAATGTTATTGAAAATATCTACGCAATTTTTGAATGAGTTAAAATTCAAGAGAGCTATAACTTAAAGAAGGTAATGAAGAATCCGAATACCTATTTTATGCTGATATTGATTTAGTAGTGCCAGAGTTTTAAGCTGAAGTCGCAAAACCGGACTTGAATTTACACATTAGATTATGTATACGGATTTGGAGACACATTCAGGACCGTTCTTTTTTGGATTGAGACAATGTAGACATCATAGCAACAAACAATATACATAAATGATTAACATAAACCAAAAGTGTTTGTAGCATTATAGATGCTCCAGGTTTTGAAACTTTTTACCGATTTTAGCCCGAATTTACCAATCTGATTCAGATTCAAATCGATCAATTTTACAAAAAAAATTGAAGTAGATTTGTAACAATAATCTCATCATACTCATTTACTTAAATACAATTAAATCATAGATAAATTATTTTGTAGTCTTCCAGGAATACAAGCTACTTACATGACAGGCTACATTATTTTTCATCATAATAGGGGGTCCCAAGATCAACCTAGCCACACTGGTACTAATTGGCATTGCTATTGTATGAGGCCAATACAGTGACAACATTGGTAATTGAAGCTAATCAGCCCACTATTTATGGTTGGTGAAAAGATCTGTCATTCACAATG
>OX183134.1:22342659-22427768 GCA_945261195.1 Cryptosula pallasiana | reverse complement strand
TAAAAGAATAATAATCGCCAATAACAACATAATAATGTAATAGATTTGAGTCCTCTATTACTGACACAACGGATTCTCCTCCTCTCTCTCTCCTCTCACTTCAATGTCTATTCCAAACAGACGCTAACAACTGCACAGGGTCCTCGACCCAAACGTATTACTAGTGTTTCTATCAATTAATATACTTGATTACTACACAAATAAAAGGGTGCTTACTACTATAACAACTGCCTGCCCAAGGCACAGCAGCTCTATTTATAGAGTAAAAGGTACAGTTTCGTTACCTTATAAGGCACAACAAATGATAATACATGATACAAGGAAATTGCCAATAATAATACACAATACAACACACAATAACAAAGTAATCCAATCACGTAGAGAGCACATGGTAGTTGGGGCTGGGCTCTATTTCCCGCTCTTTTCTGTCAGCACAAACTTTCCATTCCTTATAAGGACGCGCAACATCCTAGGCTGTGCTCCTGAGAGAGGGAAGGCTCCGGTCTCCATTCTGCAAAGGCTATTCACTTCAGGGAGGCAGAGGTTATCGTAATCACTGTGGTTGGACCCCGGGTCGGAGTCCTGGCCCGGGGTAGGTTCGGGGTAGCTTCCATTCATTTGTACAGGGGGATACCAACTCGGGGTAGCCGGTATAGACCCGGGGTACCCGGTATCCCTTTTTCAGGGGAATTTGAGCAGCTACAGGGGAGGAAGGGCTCTGGAGGGGTGGTAACTCATGTCAAAGGCACCAGGGGTGTAAGGGGGGTTGGATAGAGGGGGGGGGGGTGGGGGAGGGTGGGAAGGGAGTATGACACCACTTACTCACCATGCAAATCTCCCACAATAATTACTAATATTAATAATAATAATGGCATTTAATATTTTTGTATTTTCAGCTAATACTTATTATACTACCAAGGCAACTATTATTATTACTAACAATATTATTATTAGTATTACAGCCAGATACATGATTAAATAATATACAAGTAACAACTAATATTTAATAATAAGAACAGCAATGCGGCAAAAGATTGTTGTTTATTATTATTCATTATTATTACTAAGAACTATAATTATTATTATTATTACATTAATTTTATAATAATAACGATTATTATAGTAATGGTAGTCAGCAAAGCGTGTTGGTAAACAACGATATTAGCCTGGCATAAGCAATGAAAGAATACTGGAATGAGAAAGCAATTACAATTTATTGGTGATTTAGTGGAAAAAGAAAGGCAAAATCTAACGAAGCTGTAAAGCGGTGCTCTTGGATACAGTAATAACGATACTTGACTCGCCTAACCACAGTTGTGAGCAATCAAAAAGCTATAGAAGATTGGAACGTATACAAAACCTGCCGAAGATGACACAAAAATCAAAAAATATGGCTGGATATGACTTGGGGCAGCTGAGAGAAATAATAATGTTATTGAAAATATCTACTCAATCTTTGAATGAGTTAAAATTCAAGAGAGCTATAACTTAGAAAAGGTAATGACGAATCCAAATACGTATTTTATGTTGATATTGGTTTAGTAGTGCCAGAGTTTTAAGCTAAAGTTGCAAAACCGGACTAAAATTTACACATTAGATTATGTATACGGATTTGGAGACACATTCAGGACCGTTTTTTTGGATTGAGACAATGTAGACATCATAGAAACAAACAACATACGTAAATGACTAACATAAACCAAGAGTGTTTGTAGCATTATAGATGCTCCAGGTTTCGAAACCCTTTACCGATTTTAGCCAGATTTTACCAATCTGATTCCGATTCAAATCAATCAATTTTACAAAAAAAAGTAAGAGTAGATTTGTAACAATAATCTCAGCATACTTGTTACGTAATACAGTTAAATCACAGATAAATTATTTTATAAGCTAATTACATGGCAGGTTACGTTTTTCTTCATCATAAAAGGGGTCGCAAGAGCAACCTAGCCACACAGATACTACTTGGCATTGCTATTGTATGAGGCCAATACAGTGACAACATTGGTAATTAATGCTAATCAGCCCACTATTTAATGTTGGTGAAAAGATCTGTCATTCACAACGCACTAAGCTAATTTCGATTTCTTTTTTGCCAATTCAGTGAATATTTAATAGAATCTGCCGCTTCCAATGCAGTGAGTCTACATGAGAGCATCTCTATGTAGCATATGCATAAACCACTATGCTTCACTTTCTAAAGCATTTTTTCAAAATCATGCTTAGAAACAAATTAATGTTTTCAACTTGAAACTTGACATATGTGCAATAGAGCTTGAGTTGTAATTCTTTTTCCTCTTTGTTTTTAATAAATCCACAGAGAAGTAACTTGAGATAGCCTAAATAGTAATAACATCTTTGTCAATTTTGTATGACTGTCGTGCTGCCACAGATTGATGACCACATATCCAAACTGATGGTATTAGCTAAATTTGGGATTCACTTTTTCCGAGATAAAGATCACTCAATTCGATCAGTATCTATTTTGGAGTTTTCTGCTCAGTATAAAGTGGAGACAACTCAATATAAGATTCATCCACAGCTTGCTGACTAACTTTTAAACAATAAAAAAATTGATCAAAGAATTATAAAAAATTCATCATCTACTGATTAGTTACGCTTAAAAGAGCTGAGATGTAATAAGGTTGTGGAACAATTATTTTGATGTAGACGTTATCAAGCCGCACTGGTTTAATACAAAGCTGGAAGGTTTATTTCTCTGCAATCTACAAACTACCAAAAAGGTGATTTCAAAAAAATAATGGCGACAAGAATATATGGTTTATACCGCATCCAAAAGCTCATAGACCCCATGATTTCTGTAACATACTGTGATGGATTTACCAGACATCACAAGTAATCACTACTGAAAATAGGTTCCCATGATAGTCTGCAGGCATCAGGCAAGCCTAATTGAGCAAACCAACAAGCCCCGTATTGATTGCAGTCACACTAATAGCTAAAATGACAGTGCATTAGTAATTTATTGCTATACCGGTCCTGTATAAGTCTACACCGGCCCTGCATCATTAGTATGCCGGCCCTGGGTAGCTACCCCGGGCTGGCCACGAGATAGTTGCCATAGCCTGTGAGATCGCATTTAGCCTTAGAACTTCTAGGACCAATATCCAGACTGGTACCATCCTCAGATGGCAAGATTTTGCGAATGGAGGGTGTAAAAGACCAGGATCTCTAGGAGTGAGGAACCATCGGCTAATACTCACTGTATGTCCATTAACTGTAATCTTTACTTCTGGGCGCCAATTGTCTTTAAATTATTTATTGTTATGTAATTGGCTATTATTTTTATATGTTATATTTATTGGTGCAGCTGTATCATTCTTGTGTGTGATTGGAGTACTTGACAAACTAAGTCATTTACTTCCTGTCACTTCCTGTCACACTGTATACAAAAAGCAGAGCATTCCGCTCATGCATTGCGTTTCACCTTTGTGTGCTGCTTTCAACAGTCAACTTGTGTACACCCGCCACTATTTGTTCTGAATAAAGAAAATTTCTTATACTACTCAAAAGCTCAGAGTTTTATGTCTGAGCCGAGGGCTCACCACCATTGTATAAGTAGATTTTACTCCTTTTGCAATTGTTTGTAGTGCCACCGGGCACAGGATCAACTCTGTGGGGAGGCTGACTGTTGTTGTCAGGCCTTGAGATGCTGACTCTCCTGTTGTGCCGGCAGACAGAAGTTTGCCCAGTGACAAAGTTTAGTGGATAAGTAGTGGATAAGTGGATAAGTAGTGGATAAGTAGTGGATAAGTAGTGGACTACAAAAGTCCCCTGCAGGACACTTTCAGCAATAGTATGTTACATAAGACTATATAAACTCAGTATTACACATCTTTAAACTAACGATTGGATAACTTGAATATTAATTTTTTTCCGCGGTTGGAAGCAATTTTTGGTTTCTTCACTGTTACTGATTACAAAACTTCAGAAACCAAATAAGGAGAAAAGTTTATCCAAGTATCCAAACGGAGGAAATCCCAAGTTCAATCAGCTGTAAACTGATCACCTGTCTGTGTGTAGAGTCATCGTCCAATTTTGGAAAATAGCTGTCATACACAATACAGAGAATTCAGCGTAGGTAATGATCGTCTTGATAGGCTTGTGCACTGAAGGGTTAACTGTCTGGCTTTTAAGTGCTCCACAGCAAAAAGAGAGCTCATTAAGGTTTTTCTGAGCAATTTGGTAAACTGATATTCTTTTAGGCCTGGTCCATGCAAGCTTTGTAGGATTTTTCGGGGGGGGGGGGGGGGGGGTGGGGAGATAAATAAGACAGAGGAACACAGCAACTCTTAGTCTAAGGGGATATTTACCCATGGTCTCCGCAGGAACTTACAAGTTAAAGGCCAGTAGTCATTTTCATAAACAGGAAGAGTGTTAATATTATTGGTCTGTTGGGTTTGATATAGGTAGAAAATGAAGTTAACAACACTAGATTGTGATAAGTAGGGACGGTTGAGAGGCAACCTCTAGTGATGACTTCTCCCAACATCTTCAGACAGTGCTTATTGCAGTGCAAGCTTCAAATAACGCATTTTGTAGTGTGATTTCGGTAGCAAGATGCAGTTTACGTACTTTAGAAAACTAACAATTAATTGTATTGATTTAGTAAAAAGTTTTTGAAAGCTGCACTGGCTCAGCTGTTTGTACAAGCTCAAAGGAACCTAGCGATAAAATATCACATTGATATCAAACAACAAATGAAAATAATAAGCCTGAATAGAGCAACACGTCCCAATAGCTGAATACTACAGCAATGTGTCCTTTAATGGATATTCCTTGGGGCTATAGCCTTTAATCATGTGTTAAAATGTCATTCACTTTGGTTAGCGAAAGCTCATCTATTTAACAGTCTCTTTGAATAACTTTTAATCTTATCTCTCTTTTCCGCCATTTTGAAATGTTGGTAATGAATGCACGATGCTAGCAATATTCCAACCGTAAGCATTTAGTTACAAGTACTGGTGTGACAATTGCACTGATATCCTAGACTGATCAGGCAGTCAAGCACTTTCAGGATTTTCACAGCTGGCAGTAAGAAATTGTTCGACGGAGTGGAAAGTTTGTGATTTCACTTTCTTAGAAACTATAAAAACCTCATCGAAAAGAAGTTTTTTAGCAAATGCCATATTTGTTTCTTTCACAACCCACCCGGCCGATCAGCTATTGAATATTTAACTAGGTAAAGCAATCAACGTGTGTCTATGTGTCTAGTGGTCCCAGAATCCACCACAGTAGTGCGCAAAAGTACATGTAAGGAGTTGCACCAGCAAAGAAGTAACCTAGTATCAAGTATGCAACACTTTATTGGTAAAAGACAGTTCAGTTATGTAATATTTACTGTTTCCGATGCTGACGTGGTATATTTCAGTTGTTACACAAACCATTCCAATGTTAAGCCTGTTTCACATTGCTACAGCGATAGTCAGAATTGTTTTATCGCTGATGGTTTTCGCTAATGTGAACATAGAATACCGTTGTGGCTGTAGCAGCGCTGTATGATCGGCAAAGTTTGGTAGTGCCAAACTTTCTCGATGACGGTGTAGCTACGGTGATGCATTACTCCAATGAGAACCAATGAACACCGTTTGTCAGCGATAGGTCTGAGTTGACCTATAAAAGCTTAACCGCTCTAATTGTCATAACCTTCCATTCTTTACCCCGACTACGGACAAATAAATAAATAAATAAATAAATAAATGATTAATTCGTCATTGATTTTTTATCAATTTATGTTCACAAGTTATAATGTTCAAAAAGCAAATTAACTGAGACTCAAAATAAAGATAATATCTACACACCAGTGCTGCCTGACTTACCCATAGCAGCGGGTTTGTTCTTATTCTCTGCAGTCTAGGTATAGGTCAGCTTCTCATCTTCACAGAGTTGACTGTCCTTCACGCAGCTGTCTAGAATTCCAACAACATAATGTATATCACAAACAACAACTATTGAAGCTGGTGAATTTGATCAATATCTCCTTTTTTAGGCAAGTTGATGTTCGCTTTATTGTGAGCCTGTTTTTATACTAGCTAAGTTCAATTGAGCAACAAATGTTGATGGCCTTGCTGGTAAACAGTAATCACTCAATTTTGAAAGTAATCTTGAGTTGTCAGATTTCATTAGATAAACAATAAATTCACAATCATATTGCGTAACATATACACCTCTGAAAAAGTACTCGCAGTAGTATTAAATTTGTTAAACTTTTTGGGAGTATATTAAAATCTAACAAAAATTATGCAGTCCGTCATATCAGTCAGTTCGCATTATCAACTATACGAATGCCGTTCTAGACCTAACCACACGATATGTTTGTTAGGCCCTATGAGCCCGCTACACAGTGTCATTCATTCTTTTATCGATTTGAATTGGCCAAAAAAGCTTTTGCAGTGCTACAAAAGAATCCTCATCGTGCTCACAAATCTACATTAACTCACTGTCAGATAAATTTTCAGGTATTTGATTACAAAGCCAGAGGTTGAGGTTAAAAACTGTCATTCCCGTTCATTTCCATTCATTTAAAAATGGAAAAGTCATCATGAGGGATTTTTACGAGTGGTTTTTTACTGTCAGCTAGGTTTGGATTGGGTATTTCATAAACCTGCTCTTTTAAACGTTGATAAACTTAATTTTTACTTTTTTTCTGGTGAATCAAAATTTATTTTGTAGAGCATTATAGGTTGTTCGTGTATTCAAAGGCTCGCCCCATTTTATGGCATCACAAACAACAATGTTCCTTGAATAAATAGATTCTGTAGGATGGCTCCAGCTGTTCTCGCCTGGTTCTGCCTGAACGAGCGATGTAGATTACTGCGCCCTCTCATCGGCATGGGGTTCAGGCAGTTTGGGGTGACTGTCTCACACTATGGGTGTTTGTGCAAGTTTATCCTAACATTCTGCCTCAGGTTAACCCGCTAGCTTTTTGTCAGCATGCCAACTGACGCCGTGTCATAGTCTGCTGGGCAGAGCTGGTAATTGTTATTGCTTGACGGAAAAGGATTCGTTGTTACGCAGTTGTTACTTAACTGAAAGAAAGTTTTAAGACTTATTCTTTAATCTACGTACAGACCTTTTTAAAGTGTGAATTTAATCTTTGAAGTTTCAAGATGAATCTAAAAGGCTTCAAAAAGCAAAGATGAGTCTGCCCAGCAGTATAGCAAACAGATGAAACCATGAGCCCAAAAGCACCAACATGGTATTTTTCTATAAACACGGTTATAGCCAAACTGCACTGCTCAACGAACAGTTCTTCAATAAAAATCATGTGCAGTGGCTTTCAGCGATCCAATACTTATTCACGAGGCAATTTTCACAGGGGAAAACTTCTGTCTGCCGGCAAAACTAGTACAGTCAGCCTCTCAAGGCCTGGCAACACCAGTCAGCCTCTTCTCAGAGATGACTCTGTGCCTGGTACTACAAACAGTTGCAAAGGAGCGGACTCCAATTCAACAGCAGTGGCGAGCCCTCAGCTCAGACACATAACTCAGCGTTTTTGAGTAGTATAATACATTTATTCTACCCAGAGTAAAATAGTGGCATTAATATAGTGTCGATGCTGTATCAAACGCACAACATTGAATACCTAATAACGAACGCTAAGCTTTGCCTATAACAGGCAGAATCACAGGAAGTGACAGGAAGTACTTGACCTAGTTTTCCAAGTACTCCCGACATACACAAGGTTGATACAAATACACAAATAAACATGAGAGATATAAATATTAACCAATAAGATAAGGGTGTGTACTTATAAGTATCTGGCGCCTCGAAATGAAGGGCGGAGTAAAAGATTTCCTAGCCGGTGAAAACTGTCTCTACGGGTCTTTATTCCTTCCTTTGTAGATTCTAGTCTTTCTTGGCCTAGGTTCCCACAATTCTAATTTGGTGAAATCTAAAGACAGGATAGGGTCTTTAGGGGTTCTTGGGCTATCTTTGGCTCCTCAAGCTATGTCAGGCATTTTGATCCCGGCCTGGGATAGCTACCCAGGGCCGGGCTAGTAATCAACATGTGTCTGTGTAGGTAAATATTGACCTTGTTGCTCATACGAGGCAATGGAATAAATGCGATGAATACCAGTATTGTTCTATTTCTATTAGGAGGCATGCCTGATGGTAACAATTTACCTGGGGACCGTGGTGTGCACTGGCTATGTATGATAAAATGAATCACCCATCTACATCAAAAACATACAACTTCAAAATAACCAAACCTCATAGTGCGATAGAGTATAGATATGCTTTAGCGCCTTGAAAAAAGGGTCACAAATTTGTTCTTTGTGTTAGTTTTGATTTTAGACTTTTTGAATGCTCTCATAAGTATTGGTTTGATTTTTTTGCTATTTCTTTTTGCCCATCTGCATTTTGGTGCTTTTTAGGCAAGAGCGACCTCAAGAAATGACTCTCTCTTTGCAGTAGCTCTTGGCTATCTTACGTTTATCTCCTTCCTTAAGGGAATCTCTCCAGACTGCAAACACGTTCTTGTCTTCTGAAGGTCTAATTTGATTCTCTCAAAAATACTAATCCAAAAAAAATTAACGAACACCATCTAGGAGAGTAAGGAACTGATAAGTATAACTCTATTTCTCTTCTCCTGACAAACAATTCGATTTAGGGGGCAGATCATGACAACATTTTTTTTCTCATAATGGATTTGCATATCTCAGTCTGCTGGCGCCTGGGAGGAAACTTTGTAGTATTAATATGAATATGACTGAGGAGATACAGCAAACCTTAAGAAAATCTTAGAAAATCTTAGAAAAATGTATTTATTGAAGACCGGAGACAAATCAGAAAGAAAAAGCGATTTCACCGTTGCCTTCAGATTTTATTTTGATTCAAAATCCTCCACAGCATTTGCTAACTTATTCTGACAACACTTGATTGGAATTTTGGAACAAATGTTTGGGTATAAGTAGTATGGCTTGCAAAAATGCATTTACTTAAAACGATTTGCTCCGTACAGCAGCCATCAGCAACACTCCTAGGGCCACAGACTAACCGCAACACTCCTAGCGCTACAGACTGACCACAAGACACGATTTTTTGTAAACCTAGATAAGTAACAGCATTCAATAGAGATCAACGCGATGTTTAATAAATTTGCCTACTTCTTATTGCTACGGTTGTGTAAGTAGTGAGCACACAAAAGCATGTAATCCCTCTTCAGCGTAGAGTACGCGATGCAACAACTCCAGTAGATTGGGACAAGGTGGTTACATTAACCACTCTCAAACTAAGATCAGCTGACCAGAAACTGTGCAAGATGTCTGGGTGGCCGGGTGCTGCTACTCTTCCAGGTAGCACATCCTCACCACTCTCGCAAACTATGCCGCTTTTGCTATTTGGAGTTACACCTCTTAACCCAAATTTGTAGTTACATTGTCTTTAGGCGTTTGATAAATTGAAAATTCCAACTATTCTCCAAGAGATGGAGTCAAGTATTTAATAATTCAGGAGTGCCTGTTGGTGGTTGGTCTGCTATAATTCAGGATTTACTTCATGGTAACAAATATTGAGATTTGGGATGAACAATAAAATCTAGGAGCAGGTTTTCCACTTTCCAGGACCAAAAAAGTTGGTCTTGGAAAATTTTGAGATACCAATCTCTCAAATGTGTGAAAAATTAAAGTGTAAAAGTGATGGCAGGATGGCAGGACACCATGATGGTGGAACGGCGTGATGACGAGACGGCGGGACGGCGGGTTGGCTGGATTGCAGGATAGCAGCGTGAAGTAGAATAATTGCCTCCCTTGTCTCTCACTTGAGCTTTCTGTAATTTTGGGTTTAATGAGCACTTTTTGTCTGGATTAAATGGAAATGATGCATCTTCAGGGATCCAGTCAATAAGAAGGACAAAAAACCTTCAAGAGAAGGTGATGTGACAATTAAGACATACAGAGAACGATCACAATCAGATTCCAATGAACAAGTTCTGTACTAGCTGATGTAGGTGATTCAGTTATGAAAAATTAAACTTGACGCACAAATACTGAATTGGTTTAGCCTGAGTACATCAACATATTTAAACCCATAGCTATAGATATACCAGGAAAGCTAAAGAGAAGCTTATGGCGCCCATATACTAGCTATACAAAATACAAAAACAGCCAAGAAGTAAAACGACAATTATGTCACTGTCTACAGATTTATTTGCTTGAGAATGGTTATACAATGTGTAACATCAGATACTTACATATATGCAACTAGTTCTTCTTAGCAGTACATTATGTATGATGATAGCATGCACTCACCACAGACTGCTGTTCATGATAAAAATTATTTGCGAAACTACTGGATTGAGTACTGGAATGAATGTTGATAGTGCTTAGCAGTGCACAGGACCTGACGGTCTATCCTATAAGTGGTTTGATTGGCGGTGAGTAAAGTCATTTTTCTATACATAGCTAAGAGCTGTTTGTACATCTATTGTTCCCTCAGCTGGCTAAACACAATCAAACACTTACGCTTCGTCTGCATGCAGTCACACTGATATGTAAGCAAATACATCGAATTGTTTCATGTAGCAGTGTGAAGCGTGATTGTCCAGATCAAATGCTAGCAAACTAGCAAACAAACGCTGAAGTACGTATTTACATGCCATAATTAGTTTATCCTTATCGGGCTTGTGTAACATTCATTGCCTCGACTTAGACATTGCTCAGTTTTAGCTCCCGAAAAGCTCACTGTTCAGAGGATTGGTTCTTCTCCATGATCTTGCCTGCTCGACTTCTTAGAGTTCAAAAAGAGAATGATTGTCCTAATTTTGTGTACTGGTATAGGGTTGAGACCTTTTGTTTTTTTTTTTCTACATTGTATAAAGTTGAGGTATAAAAGGAGCATTTGGTTAGCAGAATTTGGTTGTTTTCTGAGAAAAAAAGATCAGATGATAGTGTTGACCATTTTTTTGCAGACGAAGAATGGTTGTGAATGATAGGTACCTGCTTTGATTACTGGAGTAGTATAAAGTATTTAGGTGGTGGTTTGTAAGAGACTTGTATGTGTGAGAAGTCTCGAGTCAACGTAAATTTCAAAAAATCCAATGGTGATTCCTGGAAGCACAATCAAGAACATTAGCATTGCTAATGTTGTATTAGAGAACTAAGCAAAAACAAGAATATTTTGTTTATTCAAATTTTTTATAATAACTCCTTGAAGTAAATTGATGACACTCGATTAAAATTTGGTTGTTAACCTCACAAAGGTGGCATTAAACAACCTTCAACTTTACACAACTAATAGTTTGTTAAAAGTATTGAGTTTCTGTGAAGGTCAGCCATAATGTATGCATAATAAATAGTTGGTACACAGTTAGTAAATGTATAACAGAATATACAAAAGTTTCTTTGAGTTTCATGGAGTTTCCACATAATTTTAGGCATAAGACTTGCACGGCAAACAAATTTTTTCAGTCTTTGCATAAACTATACCTCCAAGCTATGTGTAGGATAGTTTATGATATAACTACTTTTTAATGTACAAAAACAAACATCAATTGAATTTATCGAGATACACAGCTACATATATGGCACACAGCTTTCAGTAATAGCTTGCCTGGTCTATTGTTTGAGTAGCTTTCATTGCGTGTACTCAGGGTTACACCTGTCATCTGTTATATTTGAAGATTGCCTGAATCTATTTGCCAAGAGGATTATCCCACCAGGAGCATGCATCAAATTCCTGAAAGGGAATTGTGTATTTTCTGTCACTCAAGTAGCAAATGAATGAGCCTGTTATTTCTGAACCAGGCGTAATTTTGTGGCAGATTTTGGTGTAAGATACATGTAGAAACACACATTTACTTTTACTTACTTTTGAAGGTGCCAAAACAAATGTACACACAAGGGGAACAACTGACATTCCAGCACAAAATATTGTGGAAGGGTTGCATAGAAGACTACATGATCGGTAATGACCTTTACAAGGTCAAGGATATTCATTAGCCTATTTCCAGCAGTTATCTATCCGGAGCTATGCTAAAACGTTGACCACATGCTATATGGAGCCCTAGGACTCATAGGAGATCAACCTGAGCAGGCTATTGTACATCAGCTTATGGCTCCACCTTTTAGCCACTTGGCACCTTGTTTATTTAACTTTATGTACTTGTGTATTATCGGTTGTCTATTTATATCCCTGGTTGCGTTGGTTATACCTTACTTCCATTACACATGACTTGCTAAGGTTGTTATTAGGTAGATTGTTTCCAGCTCCTTAGCCTATGTAAATGCTAAAGTTTCCATTACTCTTTGCATCCATTCCTTTTGATGCATTGTTACGTACAGTTGCCACTCTCTAGGCAGTTGCATCCCTAGAGTTGAATTTATACCAATAAACGCTGTTATTAAACTGGCACCTTCCCCACTTTTTACGGAAAGAGGGCCATGTCTGTACCGTGGGATTCTTTAAAAAATTAACAAGTTACCATTGTGATTACCGACACAGTGTCCCTCTGGAAAGAGGTAGAATACTGGATATCTCACTCTCCCTCTCCCTCTCCCTCTCCTCTCCCTCTCCCTCTCTCTCTCTCTCTCTTGGTTGTCGCCTGATCAAGTTTAGGTTGAGTTTAGTTTAATATCGTTATCTAAATATTTTTGTTATCCTCTTTTTCAAACTAGGGATGTCTGCATCCTTTATCAATATTATCATAATTGGTAAACTATAAATATTAGTGCTCTACCATTGTCTTTTTTTACACCACAGCTTTTCCTTCAAGCACTGTTTGATTGCCGATCTATGCAATATCTACGTAAATGTTTATATTCTTGTGTTCTTGGTAGAATGTTTGTGTTATCTTTCCGGGCAAGTAAGCATTCAGTCGGTGAGCACTCCAGTAACGCTGTGAATGTTTAATCTATTTTTTGGTAATTTTTGTAAGTTTTTGATACACTCAAAGAAAATTGGCAGGATGTCCTTTGTTTTATTTCAATTGCAGTCGGTTTCTTTAACAAGCGAAGGGAAGTCATTATGCTAAACGGTCCCTCTAGCTAGTATACTAGTATAGTCACTCTCGTTGTTCTCCATCACTTTCTAAAGCTCTAAACAGCACCGCAAGTCTCGATCTGACTGCTAAGCAACTCTCACTTGGTTTCTCTAAACTTTTACCAAACATGTATTGACTCTGTTTTCTTTGCACCAACATTACAAGCTGAACCAGAACTTGATGGTGGCAACCTGCCAAAAAACAGCTCAAATATTTCGCAGACTCTCAACCCTGTATTAAATAATATATTTGAGAAATGCCGACGGCAGGTCTCTGTCCAAGACTCAACATAAGACTGCACTATAACAATGAATATGATTTAATTTACAGTACATCTGGAACCAGGAGAACCTTTTCCTTAGACTCCATGACATAGATCTACTCCTACATTACTACTTACAGTACAGGTGCTGTCACAATGCTAGCGATTAGGGCAGCAACTGAACCCTTCAGTTTGTATTATTTTTCCTTCTCAAGGCTGCCATCTTTTTAACTGAACTCCTCTTGCCTTCTATTAGTCTTCTACGCGCCTCAATAGTCTTTGAAAAGATATATTTTTCTTGGAAAAATATCCTCTCTTTCTGGCAATCTGTTTTTATCTCCATGCTTGGATAAGGAATCCAAATTCTGATGCCAATTGAAGTCGACTGAGCTCAGATGGGATTCAAATATGAATTTTCAACTTTTCAATTCTCTAAAATTCCAATTTTTAGAAAGTGTTTGAGTTTGAGGCTATATCACAAAATCTGCAGACGAGAGAACAACTCCCACTTTGCAGGTTTTATTTTTGAGGGCGTTGGAGGTTGTTTGTGGTGGGGAGCGTGAGTGCGTAGAGTGTACGAGGAGATGCGATAAATACAACAGTTTTATACATTGATCAACTTTATAGTGGTTGGTAAGTCCACTATCGGTGCAAAAAGGTTGAAACACAAAGATAGGCAATAAGAAGTGAACAGGGGAGCAAAGAATGGCTAGAGGAAAGCAGAAACCCAGTTTACCATGCGATCCCACTTCAACATACAATACAAATTATGCAAACTGGCTGACGAAAACATTGTCGATTCAAATTATAATTACAATATTGTAAAGGATTTGCCCTTGTTTTACCACAGTACCTTCACTGTTGAGTATAGCTGACCTAGACTAATGAGCACTAGGGCTTTGTGGTAATCTAGTATCAAGACAACCCGTTATACAGTACCTACTAACCGGTAGTATAACTCCACTGTATACGGTATTTATTTAATCTCCCTATCTCAATACGGAGACTTCCTGTTTCCTAATACGGGCATCTGTTACACAACATACACACATCCGGTTACACTTACTTCTCAAATTTGCTTAGCAAGCACGTGTATAGTTTTTAGCAATCGTGTTAGGCAGACTTGTGACAATTCCAAAGAGTGTATGTAATCTCTAAGAGTGTAATTATCGACAAGGTTATTCTGCTTAGCAGGTTCACACAGCACAAGGAGAGTTGTAGTTATCAGCAACAATATATGCAATGTAAAGATACAAAACTTACAACGAGAGGCGTTTCGAGGTGTAAATGGTCGACAATATTAAAGCCCACTAATACTTCCAGTCAAGACTATGAGGATGCACAACGTTACCCTAACGCTTCCAGTGATCTACTCAACACAACTACTCCAAGAACTCTAACTGCTGGGCAATCTGCCCTAATACTTACAAAAACAATATGCAAATAAAGCAGTTAAAAACTACAACATGTGATTGGTTAAAAATAATATTATACGATTGGCAGACAAAACTAGGGCACTACATTCAAGCATTATAGCGCCAAGCATAGGCATATTATAATACAAACAGGCGCATTATGAACTACGCAACACAATGACAATAATAATAATTAATAAAAGCAAGATGGCTACCGGAACAATCCTAGTGAGAGTTCTTTACTTGACCTTGGCTGGCACGCCTCCACGATCTGTAGGAGCGCAGGCTCTTCGGGTTGCTAGGCATCCAAGCTAACATCTTCTTCAGTAAGATAAGGTAACTCCTGGCGCATCTGGACCCACACAGCCTCTCACAAAACTCCATCACAATATAACCCAAATAGAACAAAATGGAAATGGCTCAAGATAAAAACAATAGCTAGTTTTGCAGTAATTTCTCTCTTGTTTCTCTTAAACGTTTGCTTATCCTTTTAGGTGCTGGCTTTTCTTCAACCAATCAGAGAGCTTCTCTTTTTAGTCAAAGTGTCTCTCGCACATTTTTAGGAAAAACTCACAAAAATATTGTAGTATTCATGTTCTGCTGTGATAGAGGTTCAAAATAGGTAAGAGTTGAAGCCATTCTGAAACTTCTACCTCAGATTCCAAAAACCTACCCTGTAAGTCTAAACATCAAGTCAGTATGGATAGCTGATGCGCCATTGTCAGTTGCCGACTGTCAAATAGATTCAGTGAAAGATGTTAGTCTACTAAACGCTTTCTTTAATGCCGTCATGCAAATTTTTCAACTCAATGACACTCACCAAGACTCCAAAACAATACCTTAATTTCTCACTCCAATAGAGGTTATCTCCCCGTCTAGTGCGGTGGATTTTGGTCTACTCCATAGAATCATCTCTCTTTCTAGAACACTAACTGTAGGTGAAATACAACATGATCCGATGGTGACAGAGCGTACTGTATATAATTTATATCATCCTCAGGCCCAGTAAAAATGGCGTTGTGGAACAAATCGAATCCTCCATCACATTCGCTTTTATGATTAACACATTTCTGTTTAAAAGAATTATTTTTACAACAGAGATAGCATATCATGAAAACGACAAACATTTGGGAGTAATAATAGTGTAGTACGCCATTTTTAATCGTCCCAGCTGCTATCAACTGGTTAGTGTTCTAGGAGGGGAGATAATTCTTGGTTTACTCCTTTTGTAAACAAGACATCAAGAAAGGCGGCCATTCTCTGTAGTGCAACAGACTGCTATAATTAGGCTTCATAGTTCTAGCTGGAGTATATTTCGGTTTCCATCCAAAAGTTAAAAACAGGTGTGACACTGAATATATTAGTTGTCTTCTCACGCTTCAATGTGCATCTCCTGCACAGGCAAGAGAGATAACTTCCAATTTGCTATGGTATCTCCAGAAATGTCGTAGAGTAACCTCCTTTTAATTTCATCACCCTAATTAGCGACTAACAGCCGACAACTAACAATGGGCACCGGGTTTCCTTTCAAGTCGGAGGAACTTTCAGACAGGTGCAGGAAGAGACAACTCTTACTTCACAATTTATTCTTTCTAGCTCTATTTCTTCCGTCTACGGAGCAGTAAGGGTTGGGTTGGGTTGTGTGTATGAAGGGGTGGGGGCTCTAATAAGATGGGTGGGGACGGGATTGACATGACGGGTAGGAGGCTTCTCCAAAAACAAAAACTCATGGATTCTCAACTACACTTGTCCGTACTTATGTAAGGACACCTGCTCTAGGTCGAGTAGACTGGGAGATAGACGTAACGAAGATTTAGAAACTTGGGGGAGGTGTAAAGCAGCGTTGTAGTTTCAGGGGTGGATCCATAAGCACAAACTGCATGCATACTCAGCACATGGTGGGAATCGCTCGGAACTAGCAATACTTCATTTCATTAAATATAGATTGCATCTCTTTCATAGCTTTTTGTTTTAGTCAGTCGGTGTTTGTAAAAAGCTGACTGCAGCAGTTGATTTAAGAGAGTTATGAATATGTAATCCGAGAAGCTCAACATAAAGTTCAATAAAACATGTGCCAGCACGCTGTTTTACCGTGTCTTTCATTTAACTGAGCAGGAGGAGCAACTGTTCCCACTTTGAGGATGACCAGGTTTTCATGATAAAAACCGGAATACAACATTATTCGGTAAATACAGCAAAGTCAATTTGGTTTTCCAAACAGCATACAAAAACAAATGCATGGACTGAATTCCAATGGCGCCGCCCTTAGTGTCCGGTTGGATTTTGTGATTTATTTTAATTTATATCATTGAGACAAACCTTGACAATCGCCACATTCTCTCTGAAAACTTCAGAGGAGAAATATTCAAATTGGTACGATTTTCTACAATCTCTCATTTGTGATAATGAAATTTTCTTCTTGCTTTTCAATACAAACAACAGACAAACGCAGATACTTTCAAAATTTGTCATTATTTCAATGCCACAAGCTTTAGAAAATTAAAAATGAACCAACTTCACTCACTCTCAACCACTCTGCCTACTTGTACTACCAACAACTACATTTAAACAACAAGACCAGCTTTGTTAGCAATAAACATTGTAATATCAAAAATATAAACATTGTACAATTTGTGCTACATTCAATCCTGAAAAAATAAGAGCGTTTGTGACAGTCAAGCAAGTGTAACAAGGATATGGTGTTCAGCGCATTAAATATAATATATACTGGCAGCTAATACAACTATTCATTTATGCATAACATTCATATTGTACAGCCACCTGATGACACTTGTCAACCATCTGTTGACACTTGTCAAACAACTGATGACACTTGTCAACCATCTGTTGACACTTGTCAAACAACTGTTGACACTTGTCAAACCACTGTTGACACCTGCCAAACAACTAACAAACAACTAATTATCATATATGCAATAAAAAGAGAAGTCAAACGAGATAGATGCAGAGTGAGGAATAGTGTTGAATGTAGGATTTGATTCAGCCAAGTACTCATCTACATCAGATATGTTCTGTTACTTAGACTAGAGAGTATTCACAGCAGTAACTGACCATGACTACTACCTCTCTACGCGTACCAATCACTTTCTAACAAGGAAGTGGCATCATCAGAAAGAGCTAGAACATTCTACTATCGACACATGGAATTGTCTCCCCTGCATCAACTGTTGTAGACTGTAGTTACTGCATGAGACAAAATGCCATAAGACCTGAAGAGTGGACAACTCCTTGTAGTTAAAAACCAGCCCCATCATCTTCTATCTCTTCAACATATGCCAACGGAAAGTAACCCACCTACAGCATGTACATAGACATATACAATACATAGACTTATACGGTATATACATATATACAGTACATAGACAGTACATATATGTATACAGTACATAAACATATACAATACACATACAGTACATAGACATATACAGTACACAGACATATACTGTACATAGACAATACATAGACACATACAGTACATAGACATATACTGTACATAGACAATACATAGACACATACAGTACATAGACATATACTGTACATCGACATATACAATACATAGACACATACAGTACATAGACATATACAGAAATAACACATAGAGTACATAGACAGTACAACGGCACATACAGTACATAGACAATACATAGACACAGATAACAGACAGAGCACATAAAACTTTACCCTATCCAGTTGTCCATGTCTGATGACGGCACCCTTCCACCAGCCCCGGTCGCCCCCAGCTTTACTTATGACGGCCACTATGTCACCAGCAGTCAGGGTGATCTGATTGGGCTCCTTAGAGGAGTAGTCGTAGGTGACCATCGCTCTCCCTATGATTGGTGGTATTGACCTCCTCGAGGCTACACAACAGACAATATTGTACAGCATTAACCTCTGCTCTGTACTCAAAGACTTCTATGAGGTATGTACAAGGCGAGCAATGGGCAACGGGAGGTGGGGTGTATCTCATGCTGTATTGTTGCTATTGTGAAACACTGCGAGTGACTCCTGCAAGCTTTAGTTAATTACTAGAGATGCCATGCCCAGTTGCAAAAATCACATGAATAGTAGAATATACCGGAAGAAATTAATAGCAAGTTACAGAGCACGAAGAGATGAATAATCTTTCTAATACAAATGTCTTGTTTTTACAGAGCCGTACACCATCAGAGTCATGATGACTCGTACTTACTTTTGGAAAAAAAATTGAATGTTTTCGGCAATTTGGAAACATATCGCTTTTGACATCCCCATAAAGGTGTGCCAAGCGACCAATAAATGTGGAGGTCAAAGCTGTACATTTTTAAAGAACTGTACAACTTGAAAAAATGCGACATTTTGGTCTCAAACACAAGCAATGATTGTCATCACTCTAATACACCACTTTGGTGATGATTTATATTACAGTCAAGGTGGGACAAAAAACCTCGCCAATGAGAGTATTCACGACCTGTTCGTTCAACGATTGCAAAAGATAATAAGTGTTCGTAGTTCAATACATCACGTATGCAACGGAACATTAGTTTAGAACATCATAATATTCAAAGAAATGTTATAGCTTACCAAACAAATCATAAAGAAAATAACTCCCAATTTTCAAAATAATCACAAAAATAATAAAATTTGAACTGCTACAAACTGGAATAGTTTGTCAAGCTGCCCTTCAATTTAGTAAACTTTGAACGCTTGCAATTACTTTTAATTATTGTTCAAGGTTATAAAACCGGCCTATGAAAATGGAAAAAATCAACTCACTCATTATTATTTATTTAGTGTTCAGTTTTATTCGCGACCTACGAACAATATAAATAAACACTTGCTGATTATTTTTTTATTCAGTGAGCTACTTTTTGTTGACTCACGAGTTCCGAACAAAATGATTATTTATTGATTAAATTTATTGCCGGTCTGATTATTTTCATTGCAATGTGTTCGGCGAACAGAGGTCGCGAATACTCTTATTGAGCTCAAAACTTTTCAAGAAACAATCTACAAACAAGTATACTTTTCATGTCTAGGATTAGCGGTGTCTATGAATAGGAAACACCATTCCTTATTACCTGTATTGAGTCAGACAGTAAATGTTACCTTTAGTCAAAAGTAATGTATTGGTTACATTTAAAACAAACAATTTCGGTTACAGGATGTGCGCCTCTATGAATCTGTATGTCTATGAAAAGATCTGTGCCGCGCAGAAATAGGAGAAAATATTAGGAATGCACCATGAATAGAGATATTAATAATCTGTAGACAATCTGTGGACAGAAGAATAGATCTGGGAGTGGATTTTTAGATAGACCAATGGACATATGAAAATGAGGTCTATGCACAAGTCAATAGACTGTCCGATAGATAAATCTATGAAAGCGATGAGGCAGTATGAAGGACGGTCAGAAGTGATTATAATGAACCTACTAGTCAGCTAATACATACTACAACAGACACGGAGAGCTGATGGAATAAGCGATCATGCGCAGGCCACAATCATCAGCTGCATAGACTTGTCAGTAACAATCAAACATTTGAGCGCGACCGACACCATAGAGATTACAAGATCTCACCAAATATGGTATGTTATAGGCCAAGACAAAGAGGTGGTAGGTAGGCCCCTCTCACAGTAATCGCAGAGTAATTGAGCTCTCCATTACAGATTAATTAGCCAGCACCGATGGGGACCAAAGCTGAGTAGACTAACAGACAGAACAAACTTACCGGCGCGAGGGGCAAATGATTGGCTGTTGAAAAGTGATGGTGAAGAACCAACACGAGCCCTAGGAGCTAAAACAGTGAGGTACAAAGACAGAAATAAGGGGTTGAGAGAGCAATCAACTACAAGCAAATATTGCCTACAGCACACAAAGAAGGTGCGCATCAAACGCAAGCATATACATATACACGGAGAGTTGTGTCAGCTGACTAAGGGTTAGATATAGCTTCTATTGTTATGGGATACAGCAGACTGTCCACCTCTGTTAATTGCCTATTGTTGTTGGATTCAAGTTGACCCCCTAGAATGGTAGAAACACACTAAGGGCGAAGTTGGCGTGCGAATCAACATTGCAAGTGGCTGTTCTGACGCTTGCACGGAAACACACTGGCGCGAATGAACCGACCGATCAAAAATAGACCAAAATTGTATCGATTGCAGGTTAGGTGAAATCAACATTTGCTCCGTTATCATATTGCATGCGTAAGGCGTAATGTACACAAAACTAATTATCATATTCCATGCGTGATGTATAAGAAACTATGTAGGCAGGGAAGGAAATTCTTTATAATTAATGGAAGCTTCAACTAAGAATAAAAGTCTAGATTAAGGTGCAAATAATAATACAAAAGGGTATTTTCAGCAACATAGCATTTAATATCAAATCAATGGGTAAAGCAATATTGTTTGGCGATGAATCAAATATACATTACATTTAGGAGAGCATGCATTCAAAGAAGCTGTACAGCAACTACTGCAAAACTGACGGTGTTTGTCCTTGCATTCTCACGGTTACAACCAGTATACTACGCTTAATAAAAATAATATTATTTAGAACTGCCTTGAATGAAACAATGTGTTACATTATGCTATTGATTTTTTATATTCAAACGGAGCCAAAACCTAGACTTTGTAGGGAACACTATTACCGTTCAATATTTTACACAAACAACGTTCCAACTTGTATCAATAAATCCTTGACACTGTGTAAAGCCTACTGGTGGTCGATTCCACTGTAAAATGTGTGTTATACCTTTTACAGTTGGGCACAATAATTTATGTATTTTTATAATAATCCACATTTATCTTATTGTTTAGAAAAAACAGTGGCGGATATCTGTAGCTGATCTAAAAAAATTTCTATTAAAATTTTAATGAGCAGAACCATGTATTTATCATTTCATAAACGAGTTTTTTCATAAGCATCAAACTTGAAAAAAAACGTTTAATACAATAGAGAAAAACGCGCGGCCTTTGCAAAAGTTTTATTACTGGGGAAACCCAAAAAATAATTATTGCGGACTTATATAAAACAATGAAAAAAAATCTGGAAATCTCCGTAATTAATTAGGGTTTTCCCACTGTTTGAAAACTTTCTCAGGGTGCGCGTTTTTCTCTAATGTTGCCAAAACTACCAATATTATAAATAAATAACGCTATGTAAAATACAGGCTATAAAATAGATGTTAAACCAAAACTGTAGGATAACAAGCGCTGGGTTATGCGAGAGTCAAATCTGTCAGCAGTTGATGGCGAACAAGACTACTTGATAAAACCCTTGCTGACAAACATTATACCCCCTCCCCTCCCCAGCCGGTCTCGATGAACGATGAAGAGTACTAGGACTATGTAGCTGAGACGAACCCACTGATGAGGAAATTGCATGCATAATTAATTACATGGTAGACTATTGATGCAGCAGAAGGAGGCATCTACAAACGGAAGGCTGGTTAGACACAACAGACTGTAGCGATATGCAATCATGCTGTAGAGCGAGGATTATGCTTTGATGGGTGAGCGACAGTAGAAATTGGTTAGGGCAGCGCATGGTTCACACTTACATGGTCGTCTGGTATCTGCAGGCGATGGGAACTCAAATGAGTTTGTGTGATTTATGGATGGGCGCTTGTGAAGGCCTGCAGCAAACAACGGGCTAACTTATATAGTAACTTGTGATGGTGACATGTGATGGTAACATGTGATGGTACCATGTGATGGTAACATGTGATGGTACCATGTGATGGTAACATGTGATGGTAACATGTGATGGTAACATGTGATGGTAACATGTGATAGCAACATGTGATGGTAACATGAGGGGGTAACAGGAAATGTAATGTGGAGCGAGATGGACCAAAAAAAGAGTCATAAATGGTGGCAATTACACAGTTTAACGAAGTCCAATTAAACAAGAAAAGAGGGAACAATTCCATTATATGTAAAAAACAAGATCAGGAGCTTGGACAAAATTTAAAAAAGACAAAATTGAATAATAATAACCGGAAAGCAAGTGGAAATTGATGCCAATACTCGATTGCTATCATCATTGATATCATTTTAAAACAAACAGAATGAAAAATTAGAACGTGAGATATGATTGGTTGAGTATGATTGGGTGAGTATGATTGGTTGAGTACGATTGGTTGAGTACGATTGGTTGAGTACGATTGGTTGAGCACGATTGGTTGAGTACAATTGGGGGAATACGATTGGGTGAGTATGATTGGGTGAGTATGATTGGGTGAGTAGGATTGGGTGAGTATGATTGGTTAAGTATGATTGGTTGAGTACGATTGGTTGAGTACGATTGGTTGAGTACGATTGGTTGAGTACGATTGGGTGAGTACGATTGGGTGAGTACGATTGGGTGAGTACGATTGGGTGAGTATGATTGGGTGAGTATGATTGGGTAAGTGTGATTGGTTGAGTATGATTGAGGGAGCATGTAATTGGTTGAGCATGATTGAATACTGACCTCTGCTGTTAAATGGAATACTAAGGGTGGTAGTAAGCTCTGGAAAGCTGTCTTGCAGGGTGTGACTTTGGTAATACCTTATAAGGCTCTACAGGTAAATGAGCTGTAAGTTAGCACACAAAGTAACTTACTTACGATATATAATACTTACAATAGATATGTTACAAGTACTTACCGGTATAGAGTCAAAGCACTTGTAGTCTGCTATGGAATAGACATTGTCGTGTTTGGATATTTTTATATGTTTGGCTGTTCCCTGGTATCTACAAACCAGCATCCCATCAACCTTTATATTCGATATGACCAAATGTTTAGCGAACAGCATTGCAGCTATGAAAAACACACCTTTTATTTGAGGCTATAAAAACCAACTGAACACATAAAAATGAAAATAAAAATGGTTTCAGTAAATGAACATTCAGAACAACAAAAAATTATTTTAGAAGACATGAGGAATCGCATTCCACATTGTCTTATCAATTGTAAAAATGACAATGTTCAATTTCGTATTTTTTTGTAAAAGTAGGGACTGCACTATTAAAAGTACATACGCCAGGAGTTATTGGCACTTCCAAGGACCAGATGACTAAAATGAACAATAATGTCTCAAAAGGAATAACTCCAACTTTACATCAGAGCCATCTCCTGTAGAGAAGACAACCCACTTAAGACGGTTCTTATGGCCGTAATCATATCAGATATGTTTTCAGTGAAAATTAATGTCATCGCAATTTTCTAGGGCTGAAAAGTACCTTTTCTCTTGTAACAAAAATTTTTGGTTTGACATTTTGAGATGAGTATTTCAACTTCAATTTTTATAATTTATCAAACTGGCTCATTGACAAATACTGTGATTTAGCAAAATTAAACCAAAGCTAGTTTTTATATACATTTAATACTGCAACCTTTATTCGGAAAGTGTTTCCAGGATCAAATAACTTCTGAGACGGACAATTGCAGTCCCGATTGTTGGACTATTATGAATGTGAGAGTATTTTAACAAGCAGAGCTGAAGTATATTTACTGTTGATAGAGTATTGTTGGAGAAAGCAAGTAACTATACTACCACGTAATTCCATCATCAAAAACTCTCCCACCCAATTGCTGCTCTAAACAGCTCTCCACCTGATTGACCATAAGCTTTTCTCGACCCCCCCGTGCTACCTCATGCCTCTCCCCAAATTCTACTTCACTAGTACCACCAGAAATAAACGGCTAGTTATTTTAGTAGATATTATTTTACTGATGACTACAATCATGTAATGCTTTGCTCGCGGTTAAGACAGAGCGCATTGAACAAAATCTCCATAGTGTACCACAGTGTAGTGTAACACAGCGTACCACAGTGTACAATAGTGTACAAAATTAGAAAAAAAAAGATGAGAGCTTGAAATCATCAAATAAAAGGTCAATGTTCATAGTAATATGAAACCGTATACCTAACTGCCAGCTGGTTATTTATGGAAATCTCAAGAGATAACATGTGATGAACATCACCAAGTACCAGAAATAAACCAGCTACCTACATGGCATCGTGTACAGTCATCTGAAACATGGAAATATGTGAACTCACGCAATGCCTATAGCATATGTGCCACGTCTATCTTTGCTCTCTCTCACCAGAAAGACCCCGTCCTCCTGAGCAGCCAACTTCTGTGAGGCCTCTGCCTTGGTGAACGTACCGATGTACCTATCATGTAAAATGACATAATTTAGCTGTTCCATCCACTCCTGTTGATATAACCAACAGACACCCCCACTGTTTCAGCAGATAGACTGCCCTCACTCACCAAGGGTACTCCACTAGTCTCGGCTGGGCAGTATTGACATACTCGGGGTGAGACGCATTTAGTGTAGATAAAGGTCTGGATGGGGTGCTGGGAGTACGGGGCAGATTAGACCTGCTTTGTCCATTGCTCACAGACTACAATAAAGTTCACAACTATCTATGTCTATGCTATGTCGAGTGTGTTTTTGTGTAGTGGTACAGTGGTGTAGCCAGACAGGGGAGCTCATAGAATAATACACAACCACAATATCATGTTTGGATATGGAATTTTTCTTTAACTAAATCCATAAGAAGAGCATACATTGGCTATCTTTTATGGATCACAGTCTTCTACCGTGCACCGAGGCACACTGTAATGCAGACAAATTGTTCAGTCACAAGCCGTGCATGAAGGGTAGAAGACAGCGCATTTGTAGCTATACATACTTACATTTCGAATTATTCTGTGCACATAAATAGATGGAAAATAACCATGTATTCCATTTTTACTACCATAAAACCAGTCTGGATCTTCAATATTCTCTACATCGATGGTTTCACCTATCAAACATTCATAGCCATGGATACTTATAACAACTAATTATACAACACGACCATGCAAACAAAAATACGAACTATATAATTCATATTACAAATGAGAAAAATGTCTGTGTGTGAGTATGTGTCTGTGTGTGAGTATGTGTCTGTGTGTGAGTATGTGTCTGTGTGTGAGTATGTGTCTGTGTGTGAGTACGTGTCTGTGTGTGAGTATGTGTCTGTGTGTGAGTACGTGTCTGTGTGTGAGTATGTGTCTGTGTGTGTGTGTATGTGGGTATGTGTGTGAGTATGTGTCTGTAATTGCACTTGAATGGAGGCCTAAAGGGCTATACTGAGAGAAGCAAAAACTGCCTTAAAAAATTCCATTGCGTTAATCTAATGCGCGGGGGGGGGGAGTGGGGCTTAAAAATGTCGTTTGTTTTTAAACAGGTAATACGGAAGATTTAATATTTTTTAATAACAATAAAAAGAGTATTCGCGACCTCTGTTGGCCGAACACATTGCAGTAAAAATAATCAGACCGGCATTAAATTTGATCAAATAATTATTTTGTTTGGGACTCGTGGGTCAACAAAAAGTAGCTCACTGAATAGACAAAAATAATCAACGAGTATTTATTTATATCGTTCGTAGGTCGCGAATGAAACTGAACACTAAATAAATAATAATGAGCGAGTTGATTTTTTTCATTTTCATAGACCGGTTTTATAACCTTGAAAAATAATTCAATGTAATTGCAAGCGTTCAGAATTTACTAAATTGAAGGGCAGCTTTACAAACTATCCCCGTTGATAGCTGTCTAACTTTTTTTTATCTTCTTGATTATTTTACAAATTGGGAGTTGTCTTCTTTGTGATTTGTTCGGTAAACTATAACATTTCATTGAATATTATGTTGTTCTAAACTGATGTTCCGTTGCATACGTGACGTATTGAATTATGAACACCTATTACTTTGTGTATTTTGCTCGACGAACAGGTCGCAAATACTCTTCTTGTAGGTGGAGACAATCACAGTTTGACGACTCAAGTGTCAAATAAGTATATATGGCTGCACTACTAGGGTAAAAGGAATAAAAATTTCCGTAAAACTTTTTATTGAACCAAATAGATAGATGGCTTGGTTTCAAATTTGTTATCTGTTCTAAAACTTGAGTAATCTCAAAGCAGGTTTTGTTCAATCTTGGAATGTTTTCTCTCATCCCGAGGCACCATACAACAATAGTTCAATGGAGAGATAGCAGTTAATTAACTGGTCAGTTTTGCAGCTTGTATTTTCGGATAAACGATGGTAAAATAATCCTTATTCTAATTTAGAGTGCCTTTTCAAAAAAGCTAATGCAAAAAAATCAGCGCTTAAAATGATAATATGTCTCATGATATAATAATCATGATCATTCATCATATGAATAATAATAAAAATGATGAGTAGCTAGTCTCATCTCTAATTGTCTTATTATTTAGTGTTTCTTTGTTGTTTTTTTTTAAATATTTAGAGCCGTAAAGAAAACATGATAGAGATTATGTCACAAATAACACTGTCAACTCCTGATTTTAAGAATATTAATATTAATACTATCATCATTAGTTAATCTTATAATGACAAGAAATGCTGAATAATCTGACAGGCATATATAAACAATTAGATCAAGGGAAATGATAACAACTATTAGTGGCTTTCCATATCACAAAGTCGTAGCGCTACCCTATGGTGTCATGGCTTCTCAATAGCGATAAACCATCACACTTTTCCATAAGCCAGCAATACAGTAGGCCCAAAGGTCATGAAACCTAATTAGCGAGTCAATTCAACTTAGAGCTAATGAGTCAATGAGTGAAACTTTATCAAAGAAAATTGTTTCAACCAACAATTAGTTTTAAATGCTTTTCTTATGTTTGTTTCATCTAATACTACATACTCCCCAGATAAAATTTTGAAGCAGCAGTGCTTGGCTAATGTTCAATTGATTTATTAAAATCAAAATAATTATTTACGTTTATTATTATTTAACTACGACCAATTGATCATTTATTATTATCATTTAAATTATATTATTATCAAATTCGAAAATACGGAATAAAGATAAATAATAATATGAAATGAAAATACATACATATATTTGTGAACCCTTATTCTGCATGATTTTTTGGTCTTAAAAAGTGGTCTTGAAAAGCAACTGTCTCATATCACTGAAATGTCTGTCCAAATTATTTAATTATATTGACTGCAGTGATGCTGGAAATACAATACACGCATGTGAAAACCAGTAGCTCTACGGCATTCTCTTTTCCATAACGCTTCAGTGGTCGGGCGCTATTGAAAGTTGCTATTTAATAGTGACTTTCAATAGCGCCACATCATCACGCCAGCAGTAGCGATATACCCATTTCTAACGGGAGAAAACCCGTGGCACTACGGTAACGCTACAAAGTCGTGACATGGAAAGCCACTAACGTTTATCAGTTGATAGCAACAATAATAATTATTATCATTGACACTTGCACTAGTTGAATCATTGAGAGATAGTTAATATAACTTGCACAAGCAAACAAGATTCTACATTATCTTTTGGCTTATTACCAAATATAAAGGAAATGATGTGCAGCCAAGAAATTTCAAGCTATAAAATATATTTAAAACTAGTGTAGGAAACGGAATCATTTTATTTTAGAAATCAATTTGCATAAATAAAGAACCATGATTTGATGTTTATGATTTACATTGTGTGGTCTATAATGGATCGTATGAGAAGATGGCAGATATAGTTTAGAAGTACAGGCATGTACTTACATATTCCACGAACTGAAGAGAAAGAACACGAGCAAAAGACAAAATGGTATGAATAATAAATTTAATAGATTCAAATTATGCAAAATACTCCAAGGAAAAACTGGCTTCATCAAAACCCATGCCAAAATTTTACAGGAAAAACGGAAAGCAGCACAGACCGGTGGCAGATTATCACACCTGAAAGTCATTATGAAATCCAGATGTTTTTTCCCAAAACTATAAAAATGGGAAAATAATTTGTTACCGACTAGAGATGGGTGGGCGAGGAGGAGGGGGGGGGGGGGGGGCTGCCTGCCAGTTAGTTGTATTACTCACAAGAATGCAACGATCAACACAACCAGAGAACCTTCTGTGTTCGGGCGCGTAGTGTGAAAACTTGGTAAATCATTTGCTGCGCAACTGATTATAACAAGCTGCCGATGTTCAAAAGAAGTTGGAATTGTCATCACTTAAAAAGGCAGATACGAGTGATATTGGATGAGATATTCCATTCATATGTATATAGAGATGTGCGATACAGTACATTTCTGCATCAGAATGGACTTTTATCGAATACACCAGCAAATAATTGCAGTTTTTTGCATCAATTTGTCTGAAAACTTGCGAGCATATTACTGTGCTGCCCAAATAAGATGAACCAATAAAGAACATGATTTCTAAAGTTCATCTCCGCCGACTAAGAGTTGCTGTAATCAAAGAACCAAACAAACCTTTTTCAAAGCTGAGAGGAGTTTTATCTTGTGGATGTGGTGGAAGCCCGTGGTATGCATGATTTGTGATATACTTGTGTCTCCTTTGACCTGTAGTGCAATGGTATATTTGTATGTTACCATACAATAGTATAGATGTATGTTACCATACAACAGTACACATATATGTTACCATACAACAGTACACATATATGTTACCATACAACAGTACACATATATGTTACCATACAACAGTACACATATATGTTACCATACAACAGTATAGATGTATGTTACCATACAACAGTACACATATATGTTACCATACAACAGTACACATATATGTTACCATACAACAGTACACATATATGTTACCATACAACAGTACACATATATGTTACCATACAACAGTACACATATATGTTACCATACAACAGTATAGATGTATGTTACCATACAACAGTACACATATATGTTACCATACAACAGTATAGATGTATGTTACCATACAACAGTACACATATATGTTACCATACAACAGTACACATATATGTTACCATACATTATTACACATATATGTTACCATACAACAGTACACATATATGTTACCATACAACAGTACACATATATGTTACCATACACATATATGTTATCATACAATAGCACACATATATGTTACCATACAACAGTACACATATATGTTACCATATAATATTACACATATATGTTACCATATAATATTACACATATATGTTACCATACACATGTACACATATATGTTACCATACACATGTACACATATATGTTATCATACAATAGTACACATATATGTTACCATACAACAGTACACATATATGTTACCATATAATATTACACATATATGTTACCATATAATATTACACATATATGTTACCATACAACAGTACACATATATGTTACCATACATTATTACACATATATGTTACCATACACATGTCCTAACTAAAGGCTGTTGATCAGACAGACAAAGGATATGAACATATAACATTATCCTCCACATGAAAAAATGGCGTGATCCAATCAGAGAGAAGACAAGACAGAGAAGGCTTGTTTCCACACCGAGATACCAAGTTAACTTATATGATTGAAACAGTATGGATACTCCAACTACTTGTCACCTACTTGTATGGGATAACGTAGTGACAACAAAAAACAACAATATCGCAATGCCTCTCAAATATATCGAAATGAGATTTAAAATGATATTGATCACTGGATATCATTGCAAACATTAACCAAGTAACACAAAAGAAAAGTTTTGTCTAGAAAAACTAAATTTGAGCAACATTTAATCTATTAGTACCATCATCAGGAAATTGATCTATCGAAAAATACCCTGCTAACAAAAACTAATGGACTAAGTAACGTTGAACTGTTTTTATATTTACATAAAACGGTGTCGATAGATAAGAAAGTGGAAACAGGGCCGGATAGCGGAGAGCATGCAAAGCAGTAGGGAAGGTGTTAATCAATGGAGTGGAGTATAATTAGTGAGAGAGCCTAGCAACAGATGAAGGTCTTTGGTATCTACGCGCTGCAAGCAGCGGAGGCTGAGACTTACTTGTAGAACGAGGTGAGAGAGGTCCTGGATGTACTGCAAGATTATTTATTGACTCAATAATGATACCAGTGTCATCTCTTACTTGCATGTATCAACTACTTGCTACTAACTACTAGATACTAACTACTAACTACTTGCTACTAACTACTAGCTACTAACTACTCGTTACTAACTACTCGTTACTAACTACTAGTACAACTAACAAATAATTCAAGCTACTAATAGCTACTAGCAACTACCAGCTACCAACTACTAGTTATTAACCACTACTATCCACAGTACTAACTACTAGTTACTACCAGCTAATAACTATCAACTACGAGCTACTACTACTATCTACTGGCTATGAACTATTAAATACTGGCTACGTGTATAAAAACTTGACAAATGAATGTTTAAATCGAGGGATACACTGATTATAAATAAGAAACCATTGTTAAAAGACCTGCTAATTACAGAGCTGTACAGTCTACTAATATGTACATTGGAGCACGACTCCTGATCAATTTTTTATATAACCAACAAAATGCCAACGAAACACAAACAGCGAACGCAACCATAAGCATTTGAATATAATCTATGTACATGCACAGATATACCAACCATGTTTTACAGCTCTGTCAATGCAGTGCTTGTGAACCATCTTCTTCGTATCTACAGCAGATGTAAATAAGTACATACAAGAGGAGTAAGTACACATAACAAGGGTAAGTACATACAACAAGTGTAAGTACATACAGCAAGAGTAAGTAGATACAACAAGTGTAAGTATATATAACAAGGGTAAGTACACACAACAAGTGTAAGTACACATGATAATTGTAAGAATACACAATAAAACAAAGTTAATACAACAACTGTAGACTTCAGAAAGGCACTGACTTGAGCAAAGATATCCCTGATAGAAGCAGCCAGCCAGCAGTTTGCCGCAAGTGTCACACTCGGTGGCCTGACTGAAAGTGTGCATCATAAAATCAAATCCGTTTTCCTTGGAAGACGGAGGTGAGAAGTTCTCTCTACAAACGATCACGTACCGTCAGTGAGCATGACAGACAAATGGAAGTTGGTAGAGAGGAATGGAAATGGTGGATTGGATGTAGCAGAGATATGCAGGTGACAGCGGTTGAGAGAGTAAGGAGATAGACATTTTCGGTTTAAGAATTTCCATGCCAAAACAGGCAAAGTTATAAATTTTCGGCAAGTTCAAAACCTGTTTTTGGAACTATATGCTGCACCATGGTTTATCGTACAAGGGGTTGTTTACCCTACGGTGTTCTTGTTCCGAACGCGTACAGTTCAACTACAATAAATACTTTCGCAAATAGTGAGCCCTCTTACGTTAACTACAATGACAAGAAAAGAGTGATGAGGCTTTAAGTTCTATTTCTAACAACATTAATAACAAATAATAATAGGCCTTGAAGCTTGTTGAAACTATTTTTGGACAATTTACCATGGATTGTAAACTATAATAAAATTTATAATTATAATAATGAAATGAAAAAGCATGATAATCATTATTATTAATATAACTGTTACTCAAATGAAATTATTATTAATATTATTATAAATAAGGCTGTGACATGGTTAAGAAATAATTTAGTCAAGACTAATCTTACTTTTTCGGTTTTTTGATCTTGATTGATCGCAAAATTAGTCTCCTGTAATACCTATAATTAGCTCCACTTCTCCGATATATAATTGAAATTTCTCTACTCTGATTAAAAGTTACAGGCATGGGATTGCATCATGGTGGATTGGACTTCATTTGCAGTCATAGAAATGGTAAACTTGAAACATTACAAACAATAACCATAATAAAAATTGCCATTTAGTCAAACAAAGTTGCAATTGCTAAGATTAAAATAATAAAACAACGAAGTCACTACTAATGACGATTAAATTAAAATATGGTTTTTAATAGCATTAATCTTGTGCAAAAATTGTTCGCGTTAATCGTAAAAATAACTTCATTAAATCACAGCCTTAATTATAAGCTGTTATTTTTGTTGTTATAACTAATATGTTATTATACTTTTGTTAGTAAAAAAAATAATTATTTACTTATGATTGCCAAATGACCACACATGATGATAATCATTGCTACCAAATGACAAATACTAATATACATAGTAGTTATTAATAATTATTAAAATGATTATTTATTGTTTTTTTCTATAAATAACCAAAAAGTTGTCACCAAGATGAGTCTTTTACCATTCAATGCGATACTGGAAAAAAGAAGACAGCTCCATGTAAAAAAGCAGAAGATTTAAAACACTCGTGCATAGAAATTGCGCCAGAAACTATCGTCCAAACTGCGTTCGGAAGTGCTTCCCCAAACCAATTATTTTAAGGGACGGAAAATCTTGATCCGAAAATGCTTAATGATGACCAGGTGGAATATTATTGGAGCAAATCAGAAGTTTGAAATGTAAAACTTGGCTGGTTTTAAAAATGTGAGTGAGAGACTAAAGAGAGGGTAGACGTAAATGACTGTGGTGAATGGTAGCAGGAAGGGAGAAAATGACTAAATGGACAAGACTGAGACAGACGGACATACAGACAGACATACAGACAGACAGTACCACCCAGTTGTCTACTATACAACCCCCAGGATACAAATACTTGAAGAAAGTCAGTTGGAAATGGATGATACCAAAATGATAAAGCTAGAGTTGGTTGTTTCTTGAACAGTAATTTTGAAGATTGACTCCATGAAAGCCACTCAAGTTTTAAACAAAAATTCAAATTATTCACCAGATATAATAAATGGAATAATACATAAAAAAAACTATTAAATGTAAAATAATTATACATAAATAGCATTCAATACTAAAACTATAATTAAATTTGAACAATTGTAATCGTTGTCGAATTTGGTAACTCAGGAGATCATTTCATAACATTGATAGTTTGATTTGCAAAGAATAAAAGTATGAGGTAAATGAATTACATTTGCTCAAAAAGTGTCGTTAACTATCGTCTACTCATAGCAGGGAATGCAAATGATAATCAAACATATGGTACAAATGGCAAAAGTTTTGATTTTTGACCAATACAAGAATAAGCGACAAAGAATTTGGTCATTTTCAAGCTGCACGTGTTTAAAATGTTCGTCTTAGAATCACAAATGATTTAAAGCACTCACACGGCTAGGTTGATAGACTCAATCCACCGACGTTTCATCTCATCGTTTTTGGCAAAGAATGTAATAGCAGTGGTTTTCTCTTTTTCCACTAACATGAAAGAGTGTCTCCATTGCTACAAATGAACGAAGGTCAAGGTTAGATAATAAAACGGAGACACGACGCAGCCACTTAGTAATATAGTGAAACCTGCATAAATCGATGTTGGAGGGCCGAGAAAAAAACCATCTAATTAGGGATGGTAATAACTTGTCCAAATATACGTAAGGAGACTATAAATATAGTACAATAATGATGATAAATATTATGAAAATAATATTAATCCAAGACATTTTTTCACTAGATTCGCATTGTGAAAAAATTTTCATAATAATGATAACCTGAATTACCGTTATTAATTAGTAATAATTAAGTAATAATAATTATTTTAAATAATCAATTTAGGATACATATTATTATTAATTTGCTGCTAACAATAATAATAAATGAGCAAGTTTGCTTTGGTTTAATTTTTAAACCCATTGTCAATTGGTGTAGCTTTCTATCAATTAATTGCATGATCATTAAAAAAAAATACCAACAAACAATGATTACTATTTTTTTCACCGAAATCAGCTGAATTTTTTTTATCCAACTAAACAATCGATTAGACAGCACGGACTGGTTATTATCCATGATTGATAGCCTTGGATCTTTGCTATATTCCAAGATTGAACCCATTTCAGTAACCAAAAAAGCACGAGTTGAAGTTGCTCAGGCATTGTAGTGAATACACTTAAAAAATTTCTGTCACGAGAGAAGACAATTCTTTGATTATATGATTTTAATAGTTAACAAAAGTTCTGCTATTCAATGCATACAACTTCTCTTTGCAAAAAGGCTTTTCACGGATGTTGCGTGCAAACTACAAAGATGAAAATTTTTCGATCAAACTAGAGATGAAAAAATCGACTTTCGTGAAGCCATTTTCAGTGGTTAAAAATTGGGACCTTGGCGTGGACATTAAATATCGCAATTTATTGAGTTCAGGATCAATTATGCGGGTTTCACTGTGGTACAGGAGTAATTGGGAATTACTAGAAACAAGATAACATTAATCTCTACAAATGGGATATGATAAATCACGCATCAAGGTTTGAAAACAAAATTAAACAGTCACATCTAATGGCCGCTCACTCTAAATATTGACCGGCATGAACACTTTTTCAGCAAAAAATTACGTTGCTATTCACTGAGCAAGCAAACACAGACAGACAGAGATAGTTCAATAAATCAGATCACTCAGCAAATAGCAGTTAACAAAATGGCAGAGAGAAGCAAGAGGAATACGGCATGCCTAAATAGCACCAGTTGAGCTAAATGCTATACCACAGCACTTGAGTGCTCTATTACATTGTAGGGAGTCAGGGTACAGCACAAGTAATACACAAGCACTCTATCAGACATGCCACAAAGTCACATGACAAGCTGACAGCTGTGCGCGTCGCACGCCACGCGCATACACACACTGACAGCTGTGCACACGCATACACTATGTTCCCATGGTGCGAATTCGTTCGGGTTGAACTCATAAATCGTCCATCCGGGTTATGGGAATTGTGACTCATACGAGTTGGTTCGGGTTCGTTCGTGTCGGCTCAGTGAGGTTCCTCAAACCGAATTTGTTCGGGTTGAGCATTCATTACGATCATGGGAATCGTTCGCGTTGATAAATTCGAATTCGTTTGAGCTGCTCTTTTGAGAAAAAGGCATTAAACTGGCGATTGGGCTGTAAATCAGTTTTTGCGTATTTTCCAACTGCAGTTTTTACATTCATATGATAATAATCCCGTGCAAGTTCAACAACAGCTTAGTTATAAAATATTTACCATTTGTTTGGGAAACTGAATCATAGCTCTGTTTGATAAGTGGGCAAACTAAATTATTATTATTATTCTTGCCAAAAAATTATTTTTTGTTAAGAATAATTATTTATTTATTATTAATAATTATTTATCATGTATTTATTGTATTTATTATTAATTATTTATTATTAATCATCTATAATTATTAGAAATTGTTGCGTTTATTATTATTTAGCTACCCACTACTATATTATCAGTTTATGCTGTGAACATTCCACAAATTTGACTTATATTACTACTTAGTAATACGAGCGCGGTTGATTACTATCTTTTCGCTACTCACTGTAAAGGAAGAACAACTCCTGCATGTATTTATCATTATATTTATCATTGTATTTATTATTAATCATCTATAATTATTAGAAATTGTTGCGTTTATTATTATTTAGCTACTCACTACTATATTATCAGTTTATGGTGAACATTCCACAAATTTGACTTATATTACTACTTAGTAATACGAGTGCGGTTGATTACTATCCTTTCGCTACTCACTGTAAAGGAAGAACAACTCCTGCATATGATTCAATTAGAATTATCATCGGAACGGTTAGCAGTGCCAACCCGAATGAATGCTAACCAACCCGAATGAGTGCTAACCAACTCGAATGAACGTCCAATCCGAACAAATTCGCACCATGAGAACATACTGAATCAATTGGGTCAGCTGACACATGACATGACAGTTATTTGCTGCCACCCATGCGAATAAACAGATACTCTGTTTGATAATTAAATTACAAAATGTTACCTCACATTGTCCAGGATGGAGGAAGCAAGCCTGCAGAGCTTAGCTTGTAGCAGACAGACAAACAAACAGATAGGCAGGCAGGCAGCTAGGAGCAGATGCTGTCGGGGCAGCATCAAGCAAACAGGTGCTTGTTATTGCACGGATTAGGGTAGGCAATTAATAATGCATGCTTACCAATACCTTAATAGGTCCCCCAGGTACATCTTCTAACCTGTAGTTATGCAACACCAGAGCAGTCTTGTACGAGTACGTCTCGCCCTGCTCAACAAATACAACACAATCACTGTCGGACTTTGCTCCACGACAAAATCACAACGACCAGAAATTAATCCAAAGAACTAAACGACGAGTAAAGCGTCAGATACGAAATGGAGAGAGATAGTGTAAAAGTAGACAGGCCATGCAAAAACATTATGCTGAAGAAATGTAACAACACTAACGGAATAACATAAAATGATATCGGAATATCATCGGAATCGGCAACAGGAAGGGTTACACTTTTACACACAACAAAATGAGTCTATCGCTCCTATCATTAACCTATTCTAACCATGCACTGACCACTAAGAGTGTGAGAGCAAGCAAAGCACCCACAATCTGTGCTCAGCAATAGAAAATAACGAAGGCCACACCATAGTTTGTCTACCACACAAGATGTAAGGCGGCTGTACAGTGGGACCATATGCGTATATAATCATCGTGTTATACACTGAATAACCTGATGGGAAAATGCAAAGCAATTCTATTGCTCGTCGATTTTGAGGAAAAATCATTTGTGAGCACATGCACTAGGTGCAGAGTTGTACTGAAAAAGTCACATGACCACTAGTCACATGACCACTAGTCACATGAGCACTAGTCACATGACCACTAGTCACATGAGCACTAGTCACATGAGCACTAATCACATGATCACGAGTCACATGACCACTAGGTTCATTGGCAATAAACAAACCACAAATTTCTCAAGAACCAATAAACACATGACTACTAGTCACATGGCTACTGGATACATGATCAATATTCATATGACTAAATATTTCCAGCTCTGTCAAATGAACTATTTGGCAGCCATGTTTGATCACATGATCATGAACAATAGAGCCATACAAAATCTTACCCGAAATAGACTGTCAATCATCTAATAAAAACAATAACTTGGTGAGATAATCATGAATCGAGGACAAAAAACAAAGTAAAGGTGTTTTTGTCAAGTTAATTAAGTTTTTAATAATTCAGCTTCCAGCCAATCATATTTAATTGTTGGCAAACATAAAAACAAAAATGTAAAATAATACAAATATAATCGTTATTATTTATTTGGTATTCGGTCTAATTTTGTTGTTTGTTATTATCATTTTAGATAAGAATAACTGAATATATTTGGCACTGGTTTTGGGTATTAAGCCTTTGTGGCGATTGTAAGCAAAAAAATAAATGACTATAAACGAAAACATTTCAATCTGCATTAAGTTACATGCCATCGTCTGCAGCAATTGGAGAATCCCCTCACAAAAGACCAATTATTTTATAAGGTCCATTTTGCAGGGATTGGGTGAGATTCGCTGTTAGAATTCCCTAAATAATTGGTTTATATTTTATATTATTTTTATATTATTGGAACATGCGGCATAAAATTGGTGTGCTGTGAATGGATCATCAAGAAAGCGTCTCCATCAGAACATATCAGTGACCCCAAGTAAAATGCACAATTGCCAGAGGAGCGATCACACAGGCAACTTTAGCCTTATATAAAAATACTAAGATTGGCGCTAATCTAATTTTGTCGGAAACCAATCTTGCAAAATCATTAACAGTCCAATTTTGTCACACTGGAACTCCTCAAGGGTAACTATGAATGTATATTCTGTGCTGCCAGATTATTCGCTGGTCTGTCAAGAACGTATTCATTTTATCTACTGTACTCCAACACATCACCATAAGAATAACAAAAACTAACAGCTAGCACATTATGCACAGATGAAGAGGTACAAAAAATAACAAATGGAAAGTATTTTGTTAGCCTAATGGCATAATAAAGTTGGAAGAACAGCATACAGTAGTTACATCGGCTACATGAAATGGTAGATAGATGAAACAGTAGACACCCGCTTGAGACCATCATAAAACGATAAATAAAATACCTGACACTTGCCGGAGACTGTCATAAAACGATAGAAAAAATAACTGACACCTGCTGGAGACTGTCATAAAACGATAGAAAAAATAACTGACACCTGCTAAAGAGTGTCATAAAACAATAGAAAAAAAATTACTGACACCTGCTGGAGCTTGTCATAAAACAATAAAAAAAAAATATAACTGACACCTGCTGGAGAGTGTCATATAACTACATATACTTATCACTCACCTTAGACTTGCACATCAACATCACCTTGTCAAATAGGAATATATATCTACAATAAAACACGTGCATGTATAGTTTGATATGAGACAGAAGGTAATACATGCAAGTGAGCATCCATCATGTACTATGATACAAAAACAACATTGACCTCTTCAGCTCTTTGTTATCATCGTGAAATTTGACTTTGAGCTCCCCATCCTTCAGCAGATGTCCGTAGTCGTGGAGTTGAGTACCTGGAGGCTATAAGGAAAACAATAGATATCCATTGATTAGAGCAAACCATTGGGTAAATTCTGATCTCCAATATGTCATGGGGCTCGTAGGCAGGGCTCGTAGGTACCGTAGAACGCCGTGTGACATTTTAAAACACTCAATATTTACGGAGATAGTCAATGTTGGAAATATGATGATTGCGCGATGTCGTCGAAAAGTTTAACTATATTCAACTTCCGGGTGACTTTCATCAACTTTCACGGCTCTCGTTTTATGTCGTGTAGTTAAGTTATAACCAATGGCAGTAACGATGCATATTGCGACATAATTTCAGTTATTTATTATTCGCTACCTCTTACAATAAAGCGATGTCGTTCAGGAAAATAGGCAAAAAACTACTATCACTTTTGAATGGTTTTTTTAAAAAGATGTTCAACCGATTAATGTGGTGCGATTGTGCTCATAATAAATAGCTCTTTACGCTCACATGCACACGGCAGCTCCAATCGCTACCACCCAAGCTTCCACGACACGTATGGAGATCAGCCTTAACTGTACATTGTGTAGTTTGGCGGAGAAAGAAGCCAAGAGGGACCTGGAAGGATTACCTCAAGGCCAAGGGAGCCTCTTATGAAGTGAACAAGTGACAAAAAGCGCATGTGCTCCGTAATCAGATCCCGACAATGACATAAATGTAAAAAACCGACACCTTCCAGTCATAAAAAAGTCAAACTTATTAATCCATCTTTCAACCAGCTACTGATAGAGTTGCCTGTCCAAAGGGAGCAAACTCCCACTTTTTGAAGGAGACGACTAAGTTTGTGTGAATAATAAACTCTTGTAGAATCAGCAACATTTTTCCACTAAAATTTTAAGGTATAAAAAGTGCAAATGAAAAACATGAAAAAGAGTGCAATTGAGTAGTTGATAGGCCGTGTTAGAGAGGAGTAAGAGGAGACAAACCATAGACAAGTCCTCAATGCTCTGTTCTATCATGGTAATAGTTTCTAGTGACTCCCGATCTCTCTTCACTTCGTTTACATAGTAAGCTAGGTCTTGCATCACCTCTATGGCTCTCTCTATATCCTTCATCTCTGGCGAGCCTTTCTCATACACTTTATCTTTGTCTAAGTTCTTGCGTAATTCCTGTATGATATTATCAAGACTGTTACTGAATTGACAAGACTGTTAAATGCAGACCTCAAACCTTGGATTGCCTGCAGTGTAAACTGTTCGCAGCTACTGTTAAGCTGCGTGCGCACTAAAACGACCTGGTGGCCGAATCAACGCAATTCCAAAACGCCTAGTGTGAATGCAATAATGGCCGATTTTTATCACATCGGCCGGCGTTATTGCCATTTGAGCACTGCTCAAAATCGCCGACGATTTTTAGCAGATTATCAAGAAAACTACAACACAAAATCAGTGCAGAAGTAGCTTGTGGTCACAAACAATGATGATAAAATAATAAAAAACCATCACATCTCCCAGCAATAACCAAATATATTAATAATTACTATTATTTATTAGAGCTCTCCAAAAAAATTTACTATGCATTACCATTCTTATTTCAACATGATTGATCACTCATTGATAAGCATAGGTTTAAAGAAGTTAAAAATAATTTTAATTAATTAAAATAAATATTAGGTAAAGCTGAAAAAATAAAAAAAATTCTTGTCAGAACAACAGATATTACAAATAATTAATATTGCCGCAGCCAGAGCTAGTAACAACACATGGTAAATAATTGTGAAATAACAAACCAAAGAACAAATGATGTTTCGGCCGAAATTATTTTCTAGTGCACACGCAACCATTGTCTGAAAAAGGACACAACTCTAACATAAATGATTGTTTGAACAAAAATCGTTCTAGTACGTACGCAGCTTTAGTCAAACGGTAAACAACTCACTGCTTTTACAATGGGTGTGAAATTTTATTTGAAACTGTTAACTACTACAAAATATGCTTCTTGGATTTTATCTAATATTGATCAATGAGTGCATTGAATTGCATTAAACTAGCGTGTTTCAACTGATGCTATTTGGAGTTTCCATTGGCTATTATTTATTATTGTTCACTAGATACTCAAACTGATACTAGCAACATCCTATTAAAACTTTTTATTTATCTACTATTTATTTATTATTCTACCATTTTATTACTGCAATTTATTAATCTATTTACAAGTTTGCCATTTATCATTGCTGCTGTACATAACATTGCTGCTGTACAACTATAACTGTATCATATTTAGGAGTCAAATTGGACCAGCACAGGAATAAAACGCTGATTATAAAACATGTAATGGCATTTAGCAGAGAATCCGAGCATTTTATACCTGAAGGAGAAGGCCGTACTTCATCACCCTTTGCATAGGTACAACTAGCAGATCTCTCAGTTTAAATCTTCCTTCATTGGCTAGCTGTTCACAGTCCTACATATTACGTATAGTATAGTAGATGATTACTGTACTGAGACCTGATGGTATACATTGTATGGTATATAACCCACAAGTACTGTATTATACTAACTGCACATACTGTACAACACATATCTCCCTGAAAGCACTCACTACTGTACAATGCATACATTGCCAAAAGCACTCACTGCTATGCTGTGTTTAGCCACATCATTTCTCTTCATGATCTCGTCTACCCTGTTCTGGGCGGTGGGCAGCCCTGCGCAGTACTCGGCGTACAACACCAGCTTCTTCTTGGCCTTGATGAATATCCTTGCCATATCCTGTGGATTCTCTGCATTGATGGCTTTCTGTAGCTCAGCGAGTATATCTTGGTGAATGTTGTACAACTCCTGTACACAAGTAACATCCAATGTGACAATGACAAACAAATAGCCAGAATGAGAGACATTAACAAGGAAGGGGGGGAGGCTGTACCTCGATGTTAATAAATATAGTGTCCATTTGTTCTTTGCTAAGAACACTAGACTCTAGGTTTCTGATAAACTTCTCTGTGATCATCTGTAATGCTTGCACGTAGTTCTTTTCTGTCACTGCAATATTTATCAACAATATGCATGCAAGTTATGTCTGTTACCCACATCTACTGGAGTTGCCTCCCACTAGAATTGTCTAGTTACAAGAATTGTCTACCCATTGGAGTTGCCCATCCATAAAAGTTAGCTACTTTGTTAATTTACTGCAGACTAGAGTTGTCTTCTCATTAAAGTTTTCTACTCTCAATAATTTATACATACCTAGAATTTCCTCAATACAGAAATCAGTTTTTGTTTTGTCGAGCCCTTTGCTGGCCTACAAACCGTACAGTACAAAACTATATCACAGACATATAACAGCACAGACATATAACAGTACAACTTATGGATGTAGTATAACGAGCTAACTAGTAGAAAATGCAAGCAAAGAGGGACCTGTGATGGGCCACCAAGCACACACATCAGACACACATATCAGACACACATATCAGACACATATATCAGACACACATCAAACACATATCAGACACACATATCAGACACACATATATCAGACACTAACCACCGACACTCTGGAAGCCCTGGGTTTGAAAGAGCAAAGGTCCTCATAAATCTTTTCCCCCTCTTCCTCCATAGACACAGGTCCATAGATGTCTTCATCTGGCATATCTCTGTAGCATAATGACATACATGCATAAAAACAGTGGGCAAAGTAACAATTATCAACTCCTTTTAAATAAAGAAAAGTTATTCAGAATAAACCATAGAAGAAATGGGCTTTAAAACTAGCAAATGGTAAACAAGTCGGGGACATGAGTCTAGACCTTTAGGTATAATAGTTAGCTAAACAGCCGGTAGTGACAAATGCAAGAAAAAATTTTGAAAAAAATGGTCTGAAGTAAATCCAAGTTTTGTCCTGGTCAGTATTGACAAGTTTGTGACTATAACTAAATTATTTGTCAAGTCAAAGCTCCTCAAATATTTCTGCAAAAGAAACGACTCGAAACGAAGAAGAAAAATGATGTAAGGCTTATTTGAAGCCAAACAAACTTGAAAACTAATTGCTATGGGGACGGCCATATAGCGATAGAGAATCCCTGTAGGATTTCATTAAACAAAAAAATTTTTCAGCGCACTAGTCGATGCATAGTAGCACAAGTTCACACACTTTCCTCAAAATACGAAGACCAAATTTACAGTTAAGAGACAGAGTATCATACCTTTTCAACCTTAGTAATTCCCTAAAATTATTTACTATTGTACCAAAAACAGGCTCGTGTTATCATCGCGTGCCGTAATGTACTTTCTATAGAATATAAGACGCTCATAAAGCTGTTTTTCTCTTGACAAAGGAACCTTTTTTCCATTCATTCTGTCTGCAGAGTACAAGTGACTCCCGGCAGGTTTGCACCCTTGTCAATACAACCTCCATTTACACAAGCTTTGTGATTGAAATTGAAATAAAAATACTCTAATGTAATTACGCGTAAGTCAAGTCGGGAGTAGCAAATAAAAATCTGGCAAATATTTGTCAAGTATTAGAAAATGCAATTGCTGTGCAGTACTAACTGTTTAAACTAGTATGTGAAAAGATTTACAAAGAATATGACATATTTCTGCATCTACTACACCGATGTTTACAAGGAAAGAACAGGCAAACAACGTTACACAACTGAACATGACCATTTTATTATTTTGCACTGGAAAATAATCTCTCAAGAGCTTGCCCACAAAACTTGAGGGAACTTTCAAACTAGGTCAACCATAACACAACCCCCTCCCCCTCCCAAGTGCATTCAGAGGGAATGTGAGTGCAATTTTCCAACAGGCATTTAAATAGAAAAATAAACATTCAACTTGCTAAAAAAACAAAACTATAATAATAATAATCTTTATCGAATGAATGAAACGTTATCATTTTAACAGGTAATAAAAGATACACAACGGAACAAATAGCTAATATTGTTATTTTTACTACCAAAGAAAGCGCCTTTATTAGTAAACTGGCAAGGACCATACACAAAATAAATTCTATCATTTATAGCCTATTGACCGCATAGCCATTATTTATTGGATGCTATTCAATGATCTCCCCTAGAACACTTACGATTGATTGAGCTCTTCAAGGTTTTTGTATATATCATCTTCTTGTGGCTGGAACCCCCTGAAACATACACAATATTATGAGTTGTCCTCCCTTTTTAAAGATGACACATTAACATCGCAATAAAGGTTCGCAACCTAAATATTTTTGATCACCATCATAAACACTATTAATTTTAAAATTGAAATACTTGAAAGAACATTAAACTGATTGATTGGGCACATACAGCCAAGCCTTTAGATTCCTTTGGTTAACATAAACTCCTTGGGTGAGAGAAATAATTAAGTATCCAATAAATACTATCTAGTGAGTGTACGAGAACAAATCTGATCATTGTTAATAAGCTATGGAATCAAATGCCATAACGTTTGGGAATAACAAAGATAAAGAGCAAAAGATACCCTCAACGATGCTTGGACATATAATCGGTAAATATGGTTTCAAATTATAACTGAATGTTGAAAAAAATACTGGAGCATTACACAATGTTGTTAACACACAAATCATCCATCGCGCAGAAATTGAACCAATTTAGCGTATAAGTTATTATTATTATAACTTTTTGGTGAACTTTCAGTGAATTTCTTCGCCAAGACTAATATTACCGTAATATTATCAGGAACTAATGCATACACTTTCGTTGGTACAAACTTTGGCACAATTTTATCAATTGCAACAATATATACATTTATTAGTAGGCAACAAGCATTAATATGACTAAAAAAGCCCCATAGCGTTGCTGCTAAGAGTACTCGAGACCTCTGTTCGCCGAACACATTGCAATAAAAAAAATCTGACTGGCAATAAATTTAATCAACAAATAATCATTTTGTTCGGAACTCGTGAGTCAACAAAAATTAGCTCACTGAATAAAAAAAAATAAACATGGACTATTTATTTATATTGTTCGTAGGTCGCGAATGAAACTGAACACTAAATAAACAATAACGAACAAGTTGAGTTTTTTCATTTTCATAGAACGGTTTTTATCCTTGAAAAATAATTAAAAATAATTGCAAGAGTTCAAAATTTACTAAATTAAAGGGCAGCTTTACTATCTACTTGAGTTTATAGCAGATCACATTTTATTGTTTTCTCAATTATTTTGAAAATTGGGAGTTATCTTCTTTATGATTGGTTCAGTAAACTATAACATTTCATTGAATATTTTTGTTGTTCTAAACTAATGTTCCGTTGTATTGAATCACGAACACCCATTATTTTTCTTTGTATTTTGTTCGCCGCACAGGTCGCGAATACTCTTAATAACTTCCTGCTGGAGATGATAATCATAACTTTGCTCAGACCAAACATAACCTACTCTAGTAAATCTGAATGTGATTTGTCAAATGAGTCCAAATATCATTAGCTGATGACCTGTAGCGTAGTTTTCACTGAATAAAAATATTTTACGGAAAGTCACGGAAGAATCTACTAGTAATTATGTTATGGAGACAACATATCACAGTGGGTTACGTTAGACATCACTGTAGGCGCAGACTCTGTACTAGGGGATATACAGTGGGTTATATTAGACATCACTGTAGGCACAGACTCTGTACTAGGGGATACACAGTGGGTTACGTTAGACATCACTGTAGGCGCAGACTCTGTACTAGGGGATATACAGTGGGTTATATTAGACATCACTGTAGGCACAGACTCTGTACTAGGGGATACACAGTGGGTTACATTAGACATCACTGTAGGCACAGACTCTGTACTAGGGGATATACAGTGGGTTACATTAGACATCACTGTAGGCACAGACTCTGTACTAGGGGATACACAGTGGGTTACATTAGACATCACTGTAGGCACAGACTCTGTACTAGAAGATATACAGTGGGTTACATTAGACATCACTGTAGGCACAGACTCTGTACTAGGGGATATACAGTGGGTTACATTAGACATCACTGTAGGCACAGACTCTGTACTAGGGGATATACACTTACTGAAAACCTCTTACAGTAGCCACATCTGATATAGACAGTTTGGACAGTGTGTTCATCACCTGTAAGAGTACAATACTAAACATAAACCACCCGAAGACAGAAACAGACAACAACCAACAAACACCAAAACAGTATCACAGAAATAGGTATGATAATAATAGAAACAATATGAGAGTGCAATAATATGTCCAGAGGCTTTCAAATATTGAAGAAAAATCTGATTGATATGACTAGTTACTATATCTGTGACAGACTGACTGTATTAACAAAATCTTTTGGAACAGGACTAGGTGGCTAGAGGCGATAACAAGGAGTAATACAAGACTCATTTCAAATTAAGTGTTTATTATTAATATCAAACATGAACTTTTCAACCAAATCTGAGGCTCATTTTTCAGATATTGATTTTCATATGAATTAACATTCAAAGCATAAAAATTGTTTCAGAAATTTAGAAACCAAAACCACACTTACTCTGGAATGTAATTAGTACTTATACCGTTGGTTACGAGTTAAATTCACAACTAGATGTTATTCTGTATCATTCGCTGAAAACACACCTTTTTGAAGTCCTTGAGGTCGAAGAGATCATAGCAGTCGAAGAGATCTGCGGGTCTCATTCTGAAATGATCTCTGCAGGCGTTCAGAAACCAGCGAATGTTCTTCAGACACAGGAACTGTCAAAAGAGGACAAGAGTTTGATAGAGGATAAGTAAAAGTATTTCATATTTGAAGGTACACGTACAATTGTAATTCTGGAAAACTTGAGCATTAGATTGGATTGATATTCCTAAGCATAGAGCCAACACCACAGTTAGTGTATGTAGATAAACGTGAAACACGCAAAAAATAATTAATATTTACAACAGACAAATATTCCGTCTGACAAAACTAATGTTTTATTGCTACTGGCTGCATATTATCAGCTGGCAATCAATTGTCAGTGAAGAACCTAAATAATTATTACACAAGAACAGAGCTTCCACTTCAAGTCCAAAAAAATTGACAAGATGAGTGAGTTGAGGCCAAAATTGGTTGAGCTAGCAAGTACAAACGCAGCCCAAGAATGTCTAATATTCCATGTACAGCCAATCACACCACAGACATAAATCCTAACACCTATTAACGTTCCACCAGCTTCTCCAGAATTGTCCACAAATTTGCATAATCAATCATCATTGAACCACACCAAAGTTAAAGTAGGCAACTAGTAGAAGCGTTAATACCGCCACTGTACAACAAGACAGTACAAACGGCAGCAGGACAACTGGGCTATTAAGACAAAAACAGGAATAAAATAAATGGTTGATAGCAAACGAAACAACCAATGGATTGGATTAGCACAGCACAATGTGTGTACAGGTCTACATTACCACTGCTGGTGACATAACACAAAAAAAAACTTCAGTGCGTATCTTCAGGTTAAGCAAACAATACACATCAAAATTATATTATTTTACTGAGTAGTGTGTTGCATAATAATTAGAAACAGCCAGTTTGTGAATAGCCCTCTCTGTTACTGAGTTTTTACACACATTTAGTTTTTTTCATGAAAACAAATGGTAATGCCCTCAAAATCAGGATTATTCAAAACAATGAAGGAGCACGACTTAATAACCGCGACAGATTCTTGCTCTATACAAAAACAACTGCAATATTTACCTTAAAACAAGCAAGGTACTAAGACTTCGGGTAACCTGAAATTCCAAATCAAAAAACTTTGTTTTTAGTTTTGATATATTTTTTCAGAAAATAAATATATTTTTATCTTCAACATTAGGCAGATGAAGTTAGCAAACATGGAATGGGAACCCATTACTACGTGGAAGAAGTTCAAAGAAAGCAAACGATGTTAAGTGATAAATGATCAAAATGAAACCTGAGAAAAACAACATTAATATCAAGCAACTCAATCTCTCCCGCTGAGCCATTGCACAATCTGTCAAATGAGGAAGCAACCTTTGAATGCTAAAACTGAGCTCTTACATAGGATCTTACATAATTACTGTATTACACAATATTAGCCCTCAAATAGGCTTTGCTTATCTTTGTTTACATTACACACTGCAAGTAGCAATAAACAGCCATAGAAGAAGTACCTGCACATGCCTGCCACATGTAAGCAGACTCATTGAAGATATCCAATACAGGGGAGACAAGCGTACACAGGATTTAAGAGCTGATTACTCTATCTAATAACTATGGTTTATGACTAGCTGGTTTATAAAAGCAAGAAATATTTTATAAAAAGACAAATGGCTTGGAAAAGACTACTATTGGAGTCAACCGATACCATGTTACAAGTAAATTAATTCATATTGCTCATTACACCCCGAGTCCTACAATTAAATCAAAAACCTTGCCCATTTGAAAAGTGCCAAAAATCTTTAAAACTGGTTTGGTAGTTCGGTTTCATTACCGCCATTCACAGGTAAGCGCATTGTTTGATGGAAAACAAAATTTGATCAAAATAATATTTTCAGCCTAAACAATCAATGCTGTTCATACGTGGAATGTTTCTCTATAATTCATATTTGCTCATCTAGAAGTTGGAATGAATACAACAAGCAGACAAACCTGATTTGACAAATATAGTGGTTAAAAGATTTAAAGGAAGTAGAAAAAAATGGTTTTAGAATTTAGTTTACAAGTGAATCATGGGGTTACAGACGAGTCTATGATAGTAACAAATTATGGTAAACTACAATATCACAATCTATTGTATAATAATTGCTATTAAAGTTGCTTCATAATAATGAACTTATTGAAACAAAAAGTTCCAAGACAAAATTATAACAACACCTTGTTTATGATTATCTTTCTCACCAACACTAACAAACTCAAATAATAAGGATAATGGTCACTGGAGGAGCAACAACAACATTAGTAATAATAATAATTAAAATTAAACACTTTGACTGAGTAGTTATTATGATTTTCACCATCGTTATTATCCCAGTCATCATATTTACCATGACCATCAGTATTAGTTTTATCATTTACTAAGGCTCCATGCTGAGACGTTACCCCGACAGAAAGCTAACTTTGAAAGTTGACGTTGCTTCTTTGGCACGGATACGGTGAAGTCGACTTGTTATTGTCGCAGGTTAAAGTCGGTGTAGAACATCGACTTTAAAAATCGACGTTGCAAGGCGCTGCATGGATACAGCAATTATGTCGGGTACTGTCACACAAGCTTTTGTACGCATGCCCAACGCACTCCAAATGTTTTCCCTATCAGCAGCCATGCATCTCAAGTCTAATCCAACTAATTAGTAACTGGTTGAGCTTTGTCACAATTGTTTAGTACATACTCAGTGAGACCAACTAATTCTACGTTAATTCGATTACTGGAAATTTAAACAGTGATTAAAGTGAAGTTTAAACGTAAATAACAAATAGTTATTTTATTATTAAACAATTAATATTTATTTAATAATAATCATAATAGTATTATCATTTATGAAACAAATTATTTATTCAATCATCACCTCCATTTATCACTACCAAATGCTGATGCTGTCAAAACTGATACTGTTTTAATAATCTAGTCGTCAATATGAAGTTAATTTTTTTCAAAATCAATTATTCATGTGATAATAAATAATAAACCATATAGTTTAATTAATTGTAATTATTCAATGTAGTAGGCTACTTGAACGTGATTTCATCTTCACAAAGCGATTTTGGGAAATATTACAGATCATTATTTTTTGGGGTCCACGTGATTAATAGAACACAATAAGCAATAAAAACATTGGTTTTCTATGTTGCTAATGCCCTGGTAACACGAGGACGATAACAAAACTTTATTAGGTCGTGGATGAAGCACGGCGTGTAAAGTGTCGTTAGGCCGATCACACGACAACTATAATTGATTGGTTACGCCTAGCGATCACTAGTTCCATCCAATGAGAGCGCTTTGTGCGCGGGCCTACTCATACTTTACAGTGTGATGCAAAAGCATGAAAGTTGAAGCAAGGTTTGGATTAGATTGTTTTAATAAATAGCAGTGTTTGACCAGCCATTCATATTCCAATTGTTTGATTATGATTTATTATTATTATTCATTTATTTAAAACTCATTATGAATATAATAAAATCAATAATTATTTTTTTCAAAAAAACAAATGCGCTACTATGGAAACCCTGTGCCCATTGTGAATGACTGACATTGGAGACCAGCCAATAACGACAGATAGAAAATTATCCAATTAACGAGCTTACATGGTTCAATCATGTGCATACATCACAACTGAAGAATTTCTTAAACCTAGCATTGCTTGATCACGACGAAACTGAAGTATTCGCTCGATTTACTCAACGACGAATTCGTTGGGCCTGAAAAAATAGTTTAATTTACAGTTTTGTCAGAGATTCGCTCTCATGTGACCAGGGCTTAAGGCTACAAAAGCTCATTGCTCAAGTAGCCTGTTAAATGCGACATTTGGTATACAGTGATACAAAGGTCGCAGCTCACCAGCAATTTTCAAAGTCGACTTTCTGTCGGGGCATTGAAACTTTGTAATTATTCCAGTAACATTTTTACTCTATAATAATCATTATTAATTATCATTATCAATAAGATAAGATATTTTCCCACTAGACTGTATATGAAGTACGTAAATGCGTGGGAACTACTGAGAATTGGTTGAATAAGCAATCGATATTAATATAGAGTCAGAAAGATCTGAGCTCTCAAATGGTTCGAGATCAAAAAGTCTTATATGGTGGAGGGGGGCTATAACTGCTCTTTGTTGGGTAAAATGTTCACTGACAAACTTATGTTGGCATGCAGGTTACATTCATTCTTCTAGGCATTTTCAGTACCTCCGAACTCTGGCCATTTTTCTCCTACTATCATGGGACTCGGGGCGTATTTACGAATTTGTGTAGGACTTACTTGGCCTTTGACATTAAAAATATAGGGCAATGCGCGTTTTGGATTTTCTTAATCTGCTTAATAGTTGTCGAGTGGTGGGGGTCCCACACCTTTGCTGCATACTCCAAGACTTGGGGTCTTACCAGTGAGAAATACGTAATTTTTTTTATATTTGTATAAGCACTTTTAAACATTCGCATACTCATTGCAAGCTGTTGAATCGCTTTATTATTTTGTAATGCTGGTGATATGAGTGCCATTTCAAGTTGCTTTAGAGCTCAAAACCCAAATAGAAGTGAGATGGTACCCGCCTGCGCAATTGATTATTTGAAAAGTATTGCGAGTTTTCATCAATTCATGTTTGTAAAAAGGAACACCTGGATCCATTGAAGTTTACGTATGTATCATCTGCTAACTTTTTGTTGTAAAAAAAATGAAATGTATTAATAACAACACACTACACTTCACTACTAGCACTGGCAGTAGTAGTAAATTAAATTTAATAAACTAATAATAATAATAATATGATAATACTAATAATAATTAATAATAATAAAAATAATTAAAATAAATAATAATTATAATAATAATAAATAATCTAATAATGCTGATTATTATTATTATTATAATAATACGATCTCCGAAAAATATTACACTTGTTATTAGTAGCATAATAAATAGAAGAGCAGCCTGATCTGATGTAGTAAGTAGTAATTAGCAAAGTAATAATAGTAAGTAGTTGAAGTTCCTTCTTCCTCACTACAACTAGATAACTACTCCACTACTACTAACTCACTCATCACTCAGACTAGAGACTCTAGTAGAGTCACTACTACTACCTACTACTCTACTGCCCTCTCACCAACCTGTGATGACATCTGTGGTCTAATAGAAAAGTCTTTATCCTCTATCGAAGGTTTTAAAGTGGTTATTAGCTGGCATAATAAAACTCCGTCGCGTAAACATTGTGCAAAATCCAAGAGATCTCTACACATAAAATCTGGTGGTAAAATTCGGCATGTTTTAAGCCATTCCAAACACAATTGCCACTCTTCAGCCATGATTAAACCGTGAACTTCCGTATCATAATTGCCGTCAGAGGGCACTGAATTACTCTCAAAACTCACACAGTCACCTAAAACCTTATCAGCTTTGCGGCTATTTATTTCATGCGACGAATCCGCTTTCATCCCAGCTATACAATTATCTCCCCTAAAGGAGATAACTCTATGAACCCAGATAAAGGTTACCGTACTTGATCCACATTGAAAATGTGCAAAGAAGAAAATGAGCTGAGAATAAAATGTAGAAAGAATAAATTGTGCAAAGAACAAAATGAGCAAATACAAAAATGAGCAAGGAAGAAAATGCTCCACAAATGTACGTCATTGCAGATCGTATGGACAGTAAACATATGACTTCCTCTAAAACAAAGCAGCAGTAGGTTAATGACTGTGCAGAATGCATTTTTGAAATTGAAAGTGCAGAAAAATCAACAATGCAGGAAATGCAAAAAACGCTTCAAAGCTTTTTGTCCAAAAAAGTTTATGAAAAAGCACTACATATGGGTTATTGACTGTATAGAACGTGGTTTTGAAATCAAAAGTGCAGAAAAATCAATAGTGCAGAAAATGCAGAAAAATTTCCTTGACCGTCTTGTCCATCAAGAGCCATTCGTGTGTAAGCATGTGACAATATTGAGGACCAAGTCCATAGTATGGACTTCAAAATGTACAAGTAAAATAAACTCACGTAAGAGCTAGCTAGCGAATGCATCTCAAAAAACTATCACAAAAATTATTTGAGGTCTGCTCCTTTTTAAAAAAAAATTTATGTGCCAGTGGTGGGAGTAGCGATACAAAAAAGTGACTAGAAGTGATGTGTCCGCTGGGGGTAAGATTGAGACATAACTGTGGTGTGTACCCCTAAAAAATATCACATTTTTTACTTTAGATCTGCTCGTAACTAATACACATTCAATAACCCATATGTAGTGCTCTTTCATCAATTTATTGGACAAAAAAAGTTTTGGAACATTTTCTGCATTGTTGATTTTTCTGCCCTTTCGACTTCAAAAGCGCGTTATATACAGTCAATAACCCATGGGTGGTACTTTTTCATCAGTTTTTAGGACAAAAAAAATTTTGGAATGTTTTCTGCATTTTCTGCACTGTTGATTTTTCTGCACTTTTGATTTTTCTGCACTTTCGATCTCAAAAATGCATTTTGCCCATTCATAACCTACTGCTGCTTGGTTTTAGAGGTAGTCATACGGTTACTGTACATAAGATCTGCAATGATGTACATTTGTGGCAAGTTTTTTTCCTGGCACATTTTTAATGAAACCCCTCCCCCCCCTCTCCTAATGAATTTTTAGTTGTAAGAGATTGTTGGTTAATGCCAAGACTGAACACTTGATGGGAAGATCTTCTGCTCAGCTGAACCGGTCTAATGTAAGTGTCAAAAGTAGAACAATGAACAATTCTTTTTGCCTTTGTAATAAGATAGTGAACTCAAATGAAAACCAAGAGAGGGGATTTTAGGCACACATTGTCTTGATAAACAATAGAATGAATTCTGATGATTGAAAATTTGGCTCTTCTATTTTTAAACAGCGGTTTCAATGAAGTAGATATCACTGCTTTCAAATGTGAATGAATGTTGATACTCTAGCTCTTTGTTTTAGTATCGTTGTGATGAGAATTTTGAGAAATCCCAGTTCGCAAATGTCTACAGAGACAAGCTAAATTGGAATGCCATACCAACCCTGTTCGATATCCCGAATCCCCCTGCTTTAATAGCGCGGGCAAAGGGAAAAGACCTAGCGAACATCAACTTACAGCGCGGTATCTGAATACATTGTTGCAAATTTGGCATTTCATTTTTAGTGCATGTTATCACCTGCCGGTAATGCTGAAGATTTTGTGTCAATTGCAAGTTTCATGTAGCTACTTAGGTCCCTAGTTGTGCTAAAAACAATTTTTCTCTGCACATTGTATTTTATATAACTTTAGGAAAGCTCTTGTGAGACAGATGAGAGTAGTACGACTGCAAATATGCCCAACACATCAGTTGGATGTAAGGTTTCACATATTTCAGCTAAGCATGCCTCTCAACACTCTCAGCTCCCTCGGCTCTGCCATGTTGTGCGTTACCTGATTCTGTGAAAATATATGAGGAGTTGTGCACTCTTGTCTTTGGCTATTGATGACACTGACCGGTCTATGACTGCATAGCAGTTTACTCAGCATATAAATATTACCTGTTCAACTGATCTCCACACTCTTTAATTTTTAACGCTTGCTTCATAGCTTTATTGTATTTGTATACTTTAGTTTTATGCGGTTTATGCTTCAATTATTTTGATTTTCAGCTTTAGCTTGCCTCTTTTTCTTAACTATGTTTACTATGCCAAGCTCTGATCGGCTAGTCACTTTCAGTCTATTTAACTATTCCTACTCTGAATTATCATATTGGATGTGGCACATGGTGTTTATGGGTAATTTAACTTTACATGTGTTGCTTATAAATATGGACTTTGTATGCAGCTATTTTATGTTTTGTTACAATTTAACCTGTTCTGTTTTGCATATACGTATTGAGATGATCACAGTATAAAGACAATGTTTTCTATGATTAGCTCTAATGGACCTTTAGCATCTAATACTATGACTCCAAGAAAGAGAGCTGTCAAACGACAAGTTAACAAGAACATTCACAGAGGTAGGAGGTTGAAACAGAGCATCAACAAATCCAAGTATGGTAAAACATCCAAAGAACAGTGTATCAGGTCATTAAGTTCTCACTTATCTGGACCCACTCTTGACTTTGTGAAATCTCAAGTGTTACTAGCCGGCCACAAAAATAAGGGCCTCCGTTGGACAGTCAAGGACAAAGCTACTGCTCTCGCTTTATGCCAATCTAGCCCAAAATGCTACAAGTTGTTACGAAAGCTTTTTTCTATGCCATTCGCTGAAACCCTGAGAAAATGTCTACAAGCTGTAAAACTTTATCCTAGTTTTTCACCTGATTTGGTTTTGGCATTCAAATTGAAGGCATTATCTATGACTGAAAAAAGTAAGAATTGCGTTTTGGTATTTCATGAAATGGTTTTAAAGGTTGGGTTGACATATGACATTCATCGAGATTCAGTAGAAGGTTTGGAAAATTTGGGACCAATGCTCGGTCAAACAAAATATGTAGGAACAGTAGTAATATAGAAGCAGATCTTGGTAAAAAAAGACTTACCATATACCTCTAAAAATGTTTTTGACAGCTACACTTTTTGCATTGTCTTACAGACCTGTCAAAAGTGTATTTGTTGGTTTTCAGATGATTTTTGTTAGTATAATACCCAAAAAGATCTGCTAGCATGTTACATTGTTGTTTTTTGGGAAGAATATTTTTACAGACCTGTTACAGTATAATATTTGTATAGGTATGTATGTATGTCCGGTAATGTAAATGATAGTTGAAATTTCCACAGAGCTGTAAGATATTTATTGGTTTATTATTTGTTTATGCTGATGATTTCGCTTGCTCTCACCATCTTAGTGGTCAGTGCATGGTTAGAATAGGTTAATGATAGGAGCGATCGACTCATTTTGTTGTGTGTAAAAGTGTAACCTTTCCTGTTGCCGATTCCGATGATATTCCGATATCATTCCATGTTATTCCGTTAGTGTTGTTACATTTCTTCAGCATAATGTTTTTGCATGGCCTGTCTACTTTTACACTATCTCTCTCCATTTTGTATTTGATGCTTTACTCGTCGTTTAGTTCTTTGGATTAATTTCTGGTCGTTGTGATTTTGTCGTAGAGCAAAGTCCGACAGTGATTGTGTTGTGTTTGTTGAGCAGGGCGAGACGTACTCGTACAAGACTGCTCTGGTGTTGCATAACTACAGGTTAGAAGATGTACCTGGGGGACCTATTAAGGTATTGGTAAGCATGCATTATTAATTGCATACCCTAATCCGTGCAATAACAAGCACCTGTTTGCTTGATGCTGCCGACAGCATCTGCTCCTAGCTGCCTGCCTGCCTATCTGTCTGTTTGTCTGTCTGGTACAAGCTAAGCTCTGCAGGCTTGCTTCCTCCATCCTGGACAATGTGAGGTAACATTTTGTAATTTAATTACCAAACAGAGTATCTGTTTATTCGCATGGGTGGCAGCAAATAACAGTTAACAGGTTTCACCTGTCATGTGTCAGCTGACCCCGATTGTACAGTGTCAGTATGTGTGAGCACAGCTGTCAGTGTGTGTATGCGCGTGGCGTGCGACGCGCACAGCTGTCAGCTTGTCATGTGACTTAGTGGCATGTCTGATAGAATGCTTGTGTATTACTTGTGCTGTACCCTGACTCCCTACAATGTAATGGAGCACTCAAGTTCTGTAGTATAGCACTTAGCTCAACTGGTGCTATTTAGGCATGCCGTATTCCTCTTGCTTCTCTCTGCCATTCTGTTAACTGCTATTTGCTAAGTGATCTGATTTATTGAACTATCTCTGCCTGTCTGCGTTTGCTTGCTCAGTAAATAGTAATGTAATTTTTTTGCTGAAAAAGTTTTCATGCTGGTCAATATTTAAAGTGAGTGGCCATTAGATGTGATCGTTTAATTTTGTTTTTAAACCTTGATGCATCATGTTTGTGAACATAAATGTTATCGTGCTTTTGATAGCATCGGGTTATTCGTGTGCTATCACTGTTATATTATCTAACCTTGACCTTCGTTCATTTTGTAGCAATGGAGACACTCTTTTATGTTAGTGGAAAAAGAGAAAACTACTGCTATTACATTCTTTGCCAAAAATGATGAGATGAAACGTCGGTGGATTAAGTCTATCAACCTAGCCGTGTGAGTGCTTTAAATCATTTGTGATTCTAAGATGAACATTTTAAACACGTGCAGCTTGAAAATGACCAAATTCATTTGTCGCTTATTTTTGTATTGGTCAAAAATCAAGACTTTTGCCATTTGTACCATATGTTTGATTATCATTTGCATTCCCTGCTATGAGTAGACGATAGTCAACGACACTTTTTGAGCAAATGTAATTCATTTACCCTTATACTTTTATTCTTTGAGAATCAAACTATCAATGTTATGAAATGATCTCCAAGCGAGTTACCAAATTCGACAACGATTACAATTGTTCAAATTTAATTATAGTTTTAGTATTGAATGCTATTTATGTATAGTTATTTTACATTTAATAGTTAATTTTATGTATTATTCCATTTATCATATCTGGTGAATAATTTGAATTTTTGTTTAAAACTTGAGTTGCTTTCATGAAGTCAATGTTCAAAATCACTATTCAAGAAACAACCAACTCTAGCCTAATCATTTCCGTATCATCCATTTCTAAGTGACTTTCTTCAAGTATTCGTATCCTGGGGGTTGTATAGTAGACAACTGGGTGGTACTGTCTGGCTGTATGTCCGTCTGTCTCAGTCTTCTCCACTTTCTCCCTTCCTGCTACCATTCACCACAGACATTTACGTCTACCCTCTCTTTAGTCTCTCACTCACCTGTCTGAGCCTGTCATGTTTTACACTTCAAACCCATGATTTGCTTCTTCAAAACCCACCTGGGTATCATTAGGCATTTTTGGATTTATGACCGTGCATCCGTTGAAGAAATTCGTATGGGTAAGCGCTTCCGAATGCAAGTTCAGCTATTGTTTCTGGCATAATTTTAATGCAAGAGCGTTCAAAATCATCAGCTTATTTTATACGAAGATCTCTTCTTTTTTCCAGTATCGCATTGAATGGTCAAAGACGCATAATGGTGACAAATTTGTTACTTATAAAAAACAATAAATAATTATTTTAATAATTAATACTAACTACTATGCATATTAGTATTTGTCATTTTGTAGCAATGATTATCATCATGTGTGGTCATTTGGCAATCATAAGTAAATAATTATTTTTTTTACTAGCAAAAGTATAATAACATATTTAGTTATAACAACAACAATAACAACTTATAATTAAGGCTCTGATTTAATCGAGTTATTTTTACAATTAACGCGAAAACTTTTTCAAAATATCCACTCTGTTTTAAACCATATTTTAATTAATCGCCATTAGTAGTGACTTTTTTGTTTTATTTTTTTTAAACTATGCAATTGCAATTTTGTTTGATTAAATGGCATTTTTTCTTATTGTCTGTAATGTTTCAAATTTACCATTTCTATGACTGAAAATGAAGTCCAATCCACCATGATGCAATCCCATGGTTATAATTTTCATTCAGAACAGAGAAATCTCAATTAAATAATGGAGAATTGGAGCTAATTATAGGTATTACCGGAGATTAATTTTGCGATTAATCAAAATCGAAAAATGAAAAGTAAGATTAGTCTTGACTAAAATTTTTCATAACCATGTCACAGCCTTACTTATAACTATTAATAATAATTTACAGTAATATTAATAATATCGATTATCTTGCTTTACTTTTGTTAATATTTTATTATGGTTTACAACCCATGGTAAATTGTCCAAAAATAGTTTCAACAAGCTTCAAGGCCTATTATTTATTATTAATGTTGTTAGAATTAGAACTTAAAGCCTCACCACTCTTTTCTTGTCATTGTAGTTAACGTAAGAGGGCTCATTATTTGCGAAAGTATTTATTGTAGTTGAACTGTACGCGTTCGGAATAAGAACATCGTAGGGTAAACAACCCCCTGTCTGTATGATAAAACCATTGTGCAGCATATACTTTCAAAAAACAGGTTTTGAACTTGCCGAAAAATTATAACTTTGCCTGTTTTGGCATGGAAATTCTTGAACCGAAAATGTCTATCGCCTTACTCTCTCAACCTCTGTCACTTGCATATCTCTGCTACATCCACTCCACCATTTCCATTCCTCTCTACCAACTTCCATCTGTCTGTCATGCTCACTGATGGTATCTGATCGTTTGTAGAGAGAACTTCTCACCTCCGTCTTCCAAGGAAAACGAATTTGATTTTATGATGCACACATTCAGCCAGGCCACCGAGTGTGACACTTGCGGCAAATTGCTGGCTGGCTGTTTCTATCAGGGATATCTTTGCTCAAGTCAGTGCCTTTCTGAAGTCTACAGTTGTTGTATTAACTTTGTTTTATTGTATATTCTTACAATTATTATGTGTACTTACACTTGTTGTATCTACTTACACTTGTTGTATCTACTTACACTTGTTGTGTGTACTTACCCTTGTTGTGTGTACTTACTCTTGTTGTATGTACTTACACTTGTTGTATCTACTTACTCTTGTTATATCTACTTACTCTAGCTGTATGTACTTACTCTTGTTGTATGTACTTACACTTGTTGTATGTACTTACTCTTGTTGTGTGTACTTACCCTTGTTATATCTACTTACTCTAGCTGCATGTACTTACTCGTGTTGTATGTACTTACACTTGTTGTATCTATTTACTCTTGTTGTATGTACTTACACTTGTTGTATGTACTTACACTTGTTGTATATACTTACACTTGTTGTATCTACTTACACTTGTTGTGTGTACTTACACTTGTTGTATGTACTTACACTTGTTGCATATACTTACACTTGTTGTGTATACTTACCCTTGTTGTATGTACTTACACTTGTTGCATATACTTACACTTGTTGTGTATACTTACCCTTGTTGTGTATACTTACACTTGTTGTATCTACTTACACTTGTTGTATATACTTACACTTATTGTATGTACTTACACTTGTTGTATGTACTTACACTTGTTGCATATACTTACACTTGTTGTATATACTTACCCTTGTTGTATGTACTTACACTTGTTGCATATACTTACACTTGTTGTGTATACTTACCCTTGTTGTGTATACTTACACTTGTTGTATCTACTTACACTTGTTGTATATACTTACACTTATTGTATGTACTTACTCTTGTTGTGTGTACTTACCCTTGTTGTATGTACTTACCCTTGTTGTATATACTTACACTTGTTGTATGTACTTACACTTGTTGTACCTACTTACACTTGTTGTATGTACTTACTCTTGTTGTATATACTTACCCTTGTTGTATATACTTACACTTGTTGTACCTACTTACACTTGTTGTATATACTTACTCTTGTTGTGTGTACTTACATTTGTTGTATCTACTTACTCTTGCTGTATGTACTTACCCTTGTTGTATGTACTTACACTTGTTGTATATACTTACACTTATTGTATGTACTTACTCTTGTTGCATATACTTACACTTGTTGTATGTACTTACTCTTGTTGTGTGTACTTACCCTTGTTGTATGTACTTACCCTTGTTGTATATACTTACACTTGTTGTATGTACTTACACTTGTTGTACCTACTTACACTTGTTGTATGTACTTACTCTTGTTGTATATACTTACCCTTGTTGTATATACTTACACTTGTTGTACCTACTTACACTTGTTGTATATACTTACTCTTGTTGTGTGTACTTACATTTGTTGTATCTACTTACTCTTGCTGTATGTACTTACCCTTGTTGTATGTACTTACACTTGTTGTATATACTTACACTTATTGTATGTACTTACTCTTGTTGCATATACTTACCCTTGTTGTATGTACTTACACTTGTTGTATATACTTACACTTATTGTATGTACTTACTCTTGTTGCATATACTTACACTTGTTGTATGTACTTACACTTGTTGTATGTACTTACACTTGTTGTACCTACTTACACTTGTTGTATGTACTTACTCTTGTTGTATATACTTACCCTTGTTGTATATACTTACACTTGTTGTACCTACTTACACTTGTTGTATGTACTTACTCTTGTTGTGTGTACTTACCCTTGTTGCATATACTTACACTTGTTGTATGTACTTATACTTGTTGTATATACTTACACTTATTGTATGTACTTACACTTGTGAGTAGTTAACTTGTTGCATATACTTACTCCTCTTGTATGTACTTATTTACATCTGCTGTAGATACGAAGAAGATGGTTCACAAGCACTGCATTGACAGAGCTGTAAAACATGGTTGGTATATCTGTGCATGTACATCGTGGATGAAATATAACAGGATTGCCAGCTGCGGCCGCGTAATAGAAATTTTGTGACGAGCCAAATGTAGCCGTTTGTGGGAACCGCCATACTGCTCCGAAATTGTCAAGACCACTTGGATCTCGTAATAAATATCGTTTTCTTATGAGTTTTTACACGTCAAGTTCACGCCGTGGGCATACTGCGCTAGTTTTGACGATTCAAGTATTGTTACTTACAATACCATATCCGCTCCGAGAACAAAATTGTATATGCCAACGATAACATATATGTAATCTTTGGTTTGTGGCAAACTTTATGCAGCTTCCGCTCCGAAACTAGAAAATCAGAACATCGCGGTAAAACAAATATTAACGATCATTTTTCCGAGCTGCTATAGTGGTTTATGTTTCCGCTCCGAACAACCAGTTCAATATGGGCGCCATGGATGACTTCCGATTGGCCAAAATTGGCTACACCCCGTTCGGGTTTCTGGCAATCCTGTTATATTTCATCCATGATGTACATAGATCATATTCAAATGCTTATGGTTGGGTTCGCTGTTTGTGTTTCTTTGGCATGTTGTTGGTTATATCAAAACTTGGCAAACTTGATAAAGAGTCGTGCTCCCATGTACATATTAGTAGACTGTACAGCTCTGTAATTAGCAGGTCTTTTAACAACGGTAGTGGTAATCGGCGTGAGCGTGAGGCGTGACGTGTTGGCGTGCGTGAAATTATTTTTTGGGAGTTTTCCACCCACATACTTTTTCTTAGTATTTTGTTTGGGGTTGTCTTCTTTCTTTACATTTTGTTGTCCGGCTTAGACGAATCCTGTAGGCGAACTATTAAAAGTACCAGTTGTGCCCTTCAAAACTATCAGTGTATAATAATTATCATTTTGGCTGACGTCTTTGACTATAATAAAGACGTTCTTTTTTATTTCTTTTGATATGAGCAGTTTCAACATAACCTAATCCACTGACATTGTATAAGGGCAATGTCAAGTATAGTACTGATCATGATGATAGATACGCTCCTATAATAATAATGACAATAATAATTATTGTCATTATTATAATTTAATATTAATAATAATAATTTAAATTTTAATAATAAATAAAAATAGTAATAATAAATAAAAATAGTAATAATAATTATTATTAATAAGAATAAGTAATAAATAAGCAAATAAATTAAAATAGTAGTAGTAGTGATAATAATGATAGTAGTTCGTTGCAGTAATTGAGTAATGGACTTCTTTATTAATTTTATTGTAGTAATTATTATTATTGTCAAATAATTATTGTTTGTGTGTGTTGTTGTTGTTGTTGTTACAAACATTACACACACAGCAATTATACATAACAATAATAATAAGTTTTATGTAGTGTAATTATAATAATATTATAATTACAATATCAATCATAAGTATCAATATATATTTAATTATTATGTACTATTATTATTATGTAATGAGTAATAATATTTATTGTTTTTATTTATTTAGCTAGCACCGGTGTGATTAGTTTTTAATGGACCATTTCTTCTCAATTCAATAGAGTCAGACCATCAGCTTTTAGACAATTTGTTGTCTATGCATTGGTGCAAAACTCATTGGTGTCACACCAATGATTGCTTCATAAAAATAATTAAGAAAAATCACTTTGCTCAAGAAAAGAACAGATGATTTGAGGTCCCACTGTCAAGCATGGCTGACAATGGCGTTGTTGTAGTGAAGAAAAATCAGTGAAGCTTGATGATGCGTATGCAATAACGCGGCAGAAGCTAGCTGATGGTAAAACATTGAAGTTCTTTTGTTCATTCGAAAATGGTTCTCCAGTAAAGTTATTTTTTTGTCTACTCAATGTGATTGCCCTACGATAAATAGTATACCACTGGGCTGGTAAAATATCAGAGAATTTAAATAATATATACTTGGGGCGGGGGGGGGGGGGGGCCTATGGCGCGACAGTGCATTGCCGGCTTACAATGCATTGTCTAAACAATAATGTATACTTTGGGGCCCACGGCGTCAGGACATTGCCGGCTTGCAATGCATTGTCAAACCAAGTTTTTTTTCTCCACAGCTATGTAAGCAGTACAATGATTGGCTAATGCTCCTGCCAAACAAACCATAATACCACCGTATCTGTCGTTCTGTCACGCATAATGGCACATCCAGCGCAGGATGAAGCAGAATGGACATGATCGGGTTCTCATCCTGTCCGTCGTGGTGTGATGGGTTGATTGACCCCCAGCGATTCCATTGGACAAGGCTACATTGATTTTCCGCTTGTTTACAAAGATCATATATACTTGTAAGATAGTATTAGATATTATAATAAGTATATGATTGTTGGAGTTCATCTGAAACTAACACAGGCATACAATTGTTAACATAATTATTGTTTGCGGAGAAAAAAAGCTATAAATAAATAATTAGAGAGCATATAAGTTATAAACGATAATGAATCATGTACCTAATAATAATAATTTATTAATTATTTGACTAATTAGCAATTAGAATATGTTTAAATAAAAATAAATATAATAAAAATAATCAGAAACAGGAAAGTATATGGAATGCACAGAAGATTAATCCTGCTCTTATTTGCTCAATCATCCATTGTTTCGTTTGCTACATCCATTTGCTACGTCCATTGTTTCAGTTGCCAGTCAGGCTCGTTTGGCATGCTATCCGTTGCCAGATCCAGTCTCTGGGCACAGAAGGCACGCTCGTGTGGCAGGAGCATGAACCTAGGCGGAATATTGTTTACAAAATATAAGTTTTTAAATTTGGTTTCTAGAATCTTCTGGCCCCAAGTTATTGGAGAGACAGCCACGGTGGAATATCTGGAAAATCAAAAATCCATGCAGGACGAAATTATATGGATGCTTTGTCTTAATAAACGTTACACTCTCGTGAGTTCTTTACACGCTATGTTATTATCATTTTTTATTGTTAGACTACAACAATTGAGCGTTATTACTTACTAGTTATAATATTTAACAAAAATGAATATTATATTATGATGATTTCTATCTAATACTTAATATTATTAATTGTTAATTATTTTGCTAAATACTTCTCAACGGTCGTCATCGTGATCCTCAATCATCGTAAATGATTATAATAATGATAAATAGTTTATTATCATTGTTATTGTGGTACAAACCAAAGCTATAACAATTACTGTGTTGTAGTAATCTTATTAAATAATATTTCAAGATGATCGGCAAAGATAAGTGCCCCATATCTATGTGACACTTGTCAAATGCCTGTCACTTGGGAACAGAAAGGAATAGTACTCTGTGAAACATATTCTACATGGTATCACATATTTTGTGAGCCCTGTATACAAGATAGACGATAATTATCTTGCCGGCAACTATCGACCAGTCAGCTTTACAATTGTCTCCATCAAGATCTTACAGCACATTATAACTAGCCAGCATCCTGGATTCCTCTGATCAACTTACTCCCAGCTGCATGATTTCGGAAGTCGCAGAAGCTGTGAGACCCAACTTGTTGAGCTGTCTTGTCACATCTCTGCACATAAATCAAGACGAGGAAATAGACGTCTGCTTTCTCGACTTTAGCAAGGTATTCGACAAACCTACCAATATGTCAATCGCTTCTTACCTCCCTCTCCATGGATGTGAAGTAGGCATTGCAGTCTACGCGCTGACTTCTCCTCTTTTGACTACACTCGTATTAGGCCAACTCAGGGAAACACCATCGAAGGAGTTTACAGACCTAAAGCCGTGGCTACACACAGCTACGTTTTGTAGGTATGCGGTAAAAACACGTTTTTTCCTCTTTGCAAGTGACGTTTTTTTACAAAAAGATGCTCGGTTTCGTAAACCAACATGTTGGTCTACGAAAACGTTTTTTGCCTGACGCTTCGGTGACTGGACAATTATTATTAAACAACCACTCTTGAATGGATAAAATTTAAGAACAAAATTTGACGAGTCCAGTGAACTTTTTTATAATTCAACCTTGACCTGGTCATTACTGATTGGCCAACAGTACTTCTATCAAAGAGGTTACTTTTTATTTATAAACAACTAATTGTTATTTATAAACTTTAATTATTTATCATAGATAATAAATTATTTAGTTAGTATTATAAAGAAACAATTAATTAATTATTATAATTTATATTTATTATAGTTATTATATTGATTATTTTCCATAATTATATCCTCTTTGTCTCACTAGACACTCCGTAGCGTTTTGGTGATCAATCATCTGTGTGTGTAGCCACCAGAGCGACGCTACGGAACATTTTTTTCGTCGTATTCCTACAAAACGTAGGTGTGTGTAGCCACGGCTTAACAGTAGAACATGTTGCAGTGCATAGTATATGATGAGCACTGATGATAATCGATAACTCAAACTCATGTCTAGTATTAAAGCGGGCGCATAAGTTCAAATCCCTATGGCAGATGCCTTGTAATCTGTATTTTGTTGACAATATTTGTATTAAGTTATAGCATTCTATAATTATTCACATATATTGTTTTGTTCCTGTTATTATTAATTGCATATTTGCTTTTGGACACGTAACGTTTTTCATGTATAGAAAAATTATTCTTTTTGGTAAACATTGTATAGATAATCGTATTTGAATCCCATTTAAATTTTGTCCAATCACCAACACGGTTTGGAGCAATATCGCCAATCATTGTTGTACAGATGATTGTAGTTGACCCATTCAATTTTTGTCCGATCAGAGCCACAGTTTTGACCAATACCGCCATATAAATCTAGTTGGTCGTTTGGTCAGAATTGGCAAGGAATAATGTTGTGTATAACACTTTGAAGATTATGTGTCTTTAAACCTAACTGTAGGCCTCCTCTGCACCCATTATACTACGTGGTAGTTATAAAATTTGCTTCCCACTAGTTTAGCTGGTCTGGTCTGTCGATGGTACAAATTTAGTAGTGAATGTGATTTAGCCGATTATCAAATGGTGCTGTATAACCATAGAGCGAAGCAATTCTTATAAGAATTTAATCTAAATCTATTGGTCCTGTTATCGGTCCTTTTACAAATAACCTACCATGCCTATATTGGTCCTTTCACAAGCCATCAGCCAAACGTGTTATCAGTCGATCTTCAGACAATCAAATGGGCCTGTTATCAGTCCTCCATAAATAAAAAGATTTGCTGAATGTGCAATATTTATTTTTTCCAAAATTACATTTCACACTCCATTAATTTATGGAATTAGGGAAAGGGAGATGAGGTTTTTTGTTAACATTGGTCATGAAATTAAGTTCCCTTGTGAAGCGTAGCATTACCGATCTGGATATACAAAAAATATTTGCAGCTTCTAATGTCACGAAAGTAACTCTCAGCAATGTGTATTGTATGGTTGAGAGATAATTTAAATACAGCTGCCATTGCTTAAAAACTTGATGAATTACTGCTAAAAATGACTTGTTTGATCAGGGCATATGTTAGCCATCTTTAGGCCAGCAGCAGCCTGCTAAAAAGTGGTCTAAAATTTTTTTTTGTGGAAAAAATTTGATGGACGCGAAAAAACAGTGTTACATGGGGTAACTTTATGCATAGATTCTAAATATGTTCCCCTACCTAAGCTTAGAGGTCACCTTCAGCGCGTATCTACTGTTTAGCACTCAAACTTAATTTTGCTGAAAAACTTGAAAGGATCGGATTTCCATGCTTGGAAATACTTCTTGCAGGGTAAAAATGGTGAATTAATGCTATTTAGAGATTTCATCATTATTAAGCAGCGTTTTAGGTATTCCTGAAGTCTCTACCTAATCAAAGAATCTCTGAAGAAAGCTGTTGGTTATTAGGTGAGATACATTACAGATCTAAAAGCTGATGTTCATTTCTTGTAATACCCTAGTTTGGGGTATATTTGACAACAACACTATTTCATTTGATATGCTATATAAGCAAACCCAAACAAAATCAATTGTTTTCTTTGTTCTTCTTTACTGACATAAATCTGCTTCAAAATAGTTTAATAATCAGTTTACTAGGAAATACACAATTTGGCTATTGCAACTTTCATGAGAGGAATTTTATTCAATGTCAGTGTCAGAGTGTGCATCACAATTACTGTCTTAGGATAGAGTGTCAACACTTTCACTCCGGTTCTCGCATTCGAGGTAGCCGCAGAGCTTAGGGCGAGGGAGCTTATTCCTATTACATGAACATCAAACGCCATTACATCCTGTTTTACAAGAGCAGTTCTTCAGTTTTAAGATATCTGGTGATGCTGGTATCGCTATTTCATACGACGCAGTATCTGAGATAATATTACGTAGAACAAGCGCTGCTTGATTGAGGGAGTATTCGGGTGTGGTTGTCCTAGATATATACAGTTCCTCATCACACGAACTCTCAGTATCCACGTCAGAGAGCAGAGACCTTGAGGGTAGCATCGATGTATCTCTAATAATGTCAGTAGGCTCAATATTCTTAATAGTAACTATATAGCTTTGGTTTCTTGCAGCGGGTTGATGGAATGTTACTTGATCTGCTGACTAAAAGAAATGATTAAATTGATACTCCCATGGTTATTAAAATAGCCTCACAATAATTGCAAAACCACTCAAACAGATCGTTTGATGGTGATTGACTGAAGATACTCTGGTCAGACTCAATTTGCTTTCCAAAATACCAGAAAACTGTCTATACCTGTGACTATGGTTCTCTCCTTTATCTTTGCACATTTGGATATATACTTTTAGCAGCTGGGCTATTGTACATGTCTCTTTCTTCACCACAATCTTATCTTTTACTATCGCAACAAATTTCACCCAAGTCTCGTGTTTTGCTGGAGCTTTTGTAGATTGCCTGTTCGTTTAAAATATCCAAAATTTATCAAATAATTTCAACATCTAACATGTGAACATTTCAATCAACCATATTATGCCTATGTGCATACCAGCAAACCCTAACCGTAAGTAGCAAAATTGTCCAGGAGAAATGAGAAGTTAATGCAGAATTAGAGACTAGGTGAGACGATAGAAGTTATGTTAGCTGAGAAAAGGTTGACACAGCACACCGCAAAAATAATCAAAGATTGAACTAGACATTAGAGATAGTTAAGACTTTAGAAATGAAATAGCATTTACAAAAATTAAAACTTGAGATCAAGGATAAATTCAGCAACCAACCTTTTAGCATTAAAAACTTCAGCAATATAGTTACGATGACAATCTCTGTGATAGCACATTTCTCTTGCCACTGGATTTCCACTTTCAAATAGTGCCATCAGATCAGTATCATGCTTTGCTTATGCCGCACTCAATAAACCACCTAAAAAAGTTGAATATAGTTGTAATTAGTAGAAACTTAACTAAAATCACTAAAACAAGTTTGGATGAGTAGGATGACTTGTGTCATGTCATACAATGAGATTTTCTAAAATTTATACATACCGGCATCTGAAGTTTGTGCCCTCAACAGAGGTTGCTTTTCCTCTTTTTTTATCCATCTCGGTCGCACAGAACACAGGCTTTGGCAACACTTGTCTATCATGATGAACTTCACTTGTTGATCGTAATTTTTTTTGGCTGTTCACAAAATATGAAGAGGTCTCAACTTCATGAGTTATCTAAAAAATAGTGAGTTGGAATAAAACAAGAGCGACATCTCTATCAAGTTGGATTAAATAACTGATACATTTATCTTATCAGTTCAAAACTGTAACTGTAAATATAATTAAAATGACGATAACGATATATACATATATAAATATACACTAATAATAAAAGAGTATAGTAAGAAAAGATGGAAAAGGACTACTAGTGGACTACAAAATGTTTCATGTGTTTTACAAAAAAAGGTTGAAGAAAATTTTAAAAACACAGTCATCAGGTCACACGGTAATAATAATTATTCATTTAATCATTTTTATTTTCTATGCACCACTGCATAATTAATAATACTTTTCTCAGTCATACTCTGATATATATATATGTAACAACCAGCATTGCGGTCCAATCAAAATTGGTTCAATCTTCTATCAGCCATGACTACAAAATATTTTCGATGCATTATGAAAATTGAAAGAAAATACTGAGACATTTTTAATAACTAAACAGTAATAAGTACTCATCTTTTACCTAACAAAACATAAAAATGTTGTTCAATGTTGCACTGTCAAACATTTTGGCCATCCCATACGTATGAATGAGTAAAGTTAATAATTAAATGGCTACGCCTTGTCTTACATAAAGCTAAGATCACCACAACTTAATTAAGAAAGTAATTGAACATATAAGCAAAATCTATTGTTTGTGAAAAAAATTTGTTTTATTTTTAAATAAATAATGTAATGATTAGGTATTATAATATGCATTCTCATATTAATTAAAAACAATTAACAACTATCACCTAATAGGAAAATAGCCTTGCCCCGCATAATAAATAAGCCAAGAAATGAGAGCAAGAACCACCACAGCAACGCAGTTAATAAAGTAGGTGAACATGTAAACAAAATCTATTGTTTTTGAAAAATTATTTCTTTCCAAGCATATAAAATAATAATAATAATGATAAACTAAAACTTAAAGAATCACAGTAAAGCAATACATAATATAATAATAATTAATTAATAATAATATTATTTGTTATAGGATAGTAAGTCTAATAAATAAAATATCACAACTTACTTTTCTTTTTTGTTTCTGGGCTCTTTGAAGCTTTGTCAAGCTGACAAACCTTAAATAACAGCTAATGTGAGCTTTGAAAAATGTTAATGTTCTTGCTGTGGAGCCTGTCTCATGCACATTTTCATCATCATCATCATCTGCAGCAGCTGACAGCAAACAACAACCAACTACTACTACTATTTCTTTCAAGTACTGACAAAGCTATAGTCAGTGTTTTGGCTCCTTAATTACATGTGTCCATTGATCAGCCCTGATAAGCACTGTTCTTAGCTGATGCTTGGCAAGAGTTTGTTCCACTTATTTACTTGAATTACTTCCATTAAAATGAATTATTATGCAAGAATCCCTATTTTCTGATTCCATATCGGGCTCTGCACTAGCTTCATTGCACAGGAAGCTAGCCGCTATTGGCTAATAATGCTAATACACCATTATGATTGGCTGATCCAATTAATAGGCATGGCCGCTCGTGCAGAATTGTTGTTCTGCAGCTAATTTATTATTTCATTAAAATTAAAATCAACCATGACCAATTTGTCAAGGTAGGGTAATAAATTCTCAATCATAATAAATTATATTTCAAGATTTTGTAAAAATTATTTGTCCATCTACTTTTCTCCACGACTTGACAACTTTTTGCTATGCTGCTGCTGGCCTATAATATTTGATCAGCTGCAGTCCGTTGGTGTTTACAGCTGTGTACTTTCACATTAAAACAATGGCTGCTAGTCTTCAATGTCTGTCACTGCATAGAGATTAATTTCCGTTGGTGTTTACAGCTGTGTACTTTCACATTAAAACAATGGCTGCTAGTCTTCAATGTCTGTCACTGCATAGAGATTAATTTTATCATTAGGCATTAGTACTGTACTTTGTTTGTAATGTTGCTAAACTACATACTCAGTACTAAAAATGCAATACATGGTACCATTGAGTATTTCTGGGAAACATTTAAAGTTACATCGTGTAAACTCAAGTGTTACAGATTTTGCAACAATATGTTGCTGAACAAGTTATTAAAAGCGTTGGCAAACAATTTCTCATTCGGAAAATATATTGAAAACTTCAATATAAGAGTTGTGGGCTCATTGCGGAATAGACACAAGCTTTTAAAAAAAAGCAAAAAATGCAAAAAAAGTGTTTTATTTTAGTAATAGGAGCCACTTTCAAGGAAACCTCAATACATTACATAAAAAATTTGTTTACGCATGCCGCCAAGATAGAAGCATAAATAGCAAAATTTCATTTATTATACTTTGGCAGGAACCGAAATGTGTTATGCTTCATTCAAATAATAGCTTGAATTAAATGGTTATCACAATAACTACCAACCAGTAATCATTATTTACTTGAATTTAGACCAATCTTTTTGAACAATACCATGTTTAGTTTTGTTAAATACTTGTGTAAAATATCATTATAGGACAAAAATACTTAGCTAGTAGCATAGTGTTGAAACTCCTTATCATATTCCAAAAGTGAATGCTTGGTAGTTCATTAATTAATGATTCTACGTTAATGATGTCTCACTCATGTCAGTTTGAGGTTTACATGATATAAGTTTTCTTGGGTGCCACATGACGACCAGCTACAACTCACCCCACACTGGGAACAGTATATACTATAAAAGTCCGTAAGTATAGAACAACTGGTGTTCAGCTCAGCTGCATGTATGTATATAAAGGTACTGACAAAGGTTATTGGAAAAATTTAAACTACTCTTTGAAAATCTCACTGGCTTGCTGGTGGTGAGTTTATGTATACAGATAGTTGGAAGAGTTTTCATTTTCAAAAATTTGCAAGATTTGGTTGCATGGTAGCTTATAATTTAATAGTAAATTGCAGCATCAAATATGCTGGGATTGTGAACTGCCAACTGATGCTTGCTGTTTGGAACAACTTTCATTTTGCTACAAGAAATGAAATTTTCAAAATGATACAAGAAACCATCATTTCCACTGCTGTCCTTCTTTGTTGACAAAAGATAATTGCTAGCAATCTCTATGTGAATATTGAGCAATAAATAATGTAGCTGGGTACTAATTTAGTTACATTACTTACTACTACTTGAGTTTTTTTGGTGAAAAATTAACAAATAGTAACGGATAAATAAAAAAACGACAATAATTTTCGGAGTTGTCTTTTCATGTTCAAACTGGCAAGCTTTTCAACGATGTTAAGGGCAAGCACATTGGTAACCGTGAAATTTGAATAGTTAAATGATAAGACAACTCCTATTTTTCTTTTATAAAAATAATTTCACGCACGCCATCACGTCACGCCTCTCACGCTCACGCCGATTACCACTACCGTTTTAACAATGGTTTCCTATTTATAATCAGTGTATCCCTCGATTTAAACATGCATTTGTCAAGTTTTATAGCTCATTGTCCACAGCTTAGTAGCTTGAATTACTTGTTGGTTGTACTAGTAGTTAGAAGCTAGTAGTTAGTAGCAAGTAGTTAGTAGCTAGTAGTTATTAGCTAGTAGCAAGTAGTTAGTATCTAGTAGTTAGTAGTTGGTAGCAAGTAGTTAGTATCTAGTAGTTGGTAGCAAGTAGTTAGTATCTAGTAGTTGGTAGTTAGTAGCTAGTAGTTAGTAGCAAGTAGTTAGTAGCTAGTAGTTGGTAGTTAGTAGCAAGTAGTTAGTAGCAAGTAGTTAGTAGCTAGTAGTTGGTAGTTAGTAGCTAGTAGTTGGTAGTTAGTAGCAAGTAGTTAGTAGCTAGTAGTTGGTAGCTAGTAGTTAGTGATATGTATAAAATCCGAGGTTTATTGTTTGTCGTAACTTACTTAGTTGTATGATCGACTCCTCGAATCCTAGCTATATCACTGTAAGTAGTACTTTCCACGGTCCTGCGTCGGAGTGGATAAATGTCATAGAGTTGTCTGGGCTGTTAGTAGGTTCGGTCTCCACGGTTAGCTATCAGTGGTGTATATGTTGATCTACAATAACAGCTTGGGGTTAGTTCCATGTATTTGTAGTAGAACGGAATATCATCGCTCGAATCTACTTCATTCTCTCTCCATTCACCCTCCCACGAATGTTGGGGTTGAGTAGTGAGTGCCTTTTTAAGTTGATTACATGTTGATCGATTCCATTTACTATTGAATTTTAGAGTCGATTCTTAATCTGTGTTTCTATTAAGTAATTAGTTGACTGGCCAGTTGCTAGCTCTGGACTGAACTGACTGATGTGATAGCATATCTGGTTGATATACATCACTAGGCAATTTGGAGTTATTTACTCAATTAAGCTATAAAATAAAGAGTGGACAACTTTTATTAAGTTGGCACACATTTAAATGAATAGAAGTATTGAGAGTTGTTATCTCTACAATAATTCGAACTTGACAATTTCACAAAAGCCACAGGGAAATAAAAACTAACAATTTTGAACATAACATCTACCCGAAAACTGAATTATTCTCGTCCCTGAGAATCAGCTAGAAACAGAACATTGATGGTGCTGGGTTCATCATATACAGTTAATTAATAGTTGTAAAGTACTTACGCTACTTACCTTAAGTGCTAGAAAAAAAAAGGAAAAGAATATGACTCACAAAATAAATGTTGTACCAACGAGTGATTTTCATTATTAGGGTGTTTAATTTAAGTTTGTTTCAAGTTTGAAAAAGCAGATTTTACACAAAAGTTAAAATTCTATTTTTAGTTATTTTAGTGAGAAGTTTTCTGGTCTGACAGTCATAAAATAAGCTGACGAAATTGTGTTCAGATAAAATGTCCTCACAACTACAGTGGTGTTGTGCAATTAAGCCTGAATCTTCGATTACAATTGAACTGGTTTTATCTTTTAATTTGGCAGTTTTGACCTGTTAGCCGTGAGAGTGGAAATTAATTCTTTTTACAAAAATGACCGAAGATTTTTCATTTTGGGTTTAATAAAATGTTACAAAGGTTTCGTGTTATATCATGTACATGCATACATCCTCACACAATGGACACATTCAGTGGTTCACATACAGAGACATGTAAGCATGGAAGGTACATATAAGCCTGAGAGATACATGCAAGCATGCAAGCGGTACCTCATTAACAGACAAAGAAGGCATGCTAATTGGCTATTGGAGATAGTTGGAGATAGTATTATATTGGCAAATGATAGCAGATAAAAGCAACCACAGAAGGCATATTTGGTTAAGAGGAGTCATCCAATTACACTAAACTCTACTATTTATTATCCGCTCTATGAACTAAAAGCTAATTAAGAATAGAGAAAAAGACAAATCATTTATATTTGTGTTTGCTTTTAGTTAGAAAGGTATTTAAAATCTCTATTTTAACTGGGGTTTGGAAAGTATGGCTGATTTTAGATTTAAATTTTAAGTTAAAGTTATTTGAAAAAGTGAGTTTTTCTTCTGGGATTTGATACTGAGAAAAGTTTGTTTAAATGACGCATAGCTAAAATGAAGTTTTAAGTTTTTGAGGTGTACTATACCCTCTGCAAAATAATCATTCTCCCGAATGATACAAAACAAGTGAAACTGTCTATAGCATATGATTTTTGTAGTAACAATAAGCGTGTCAATTCTGTGTTGTGAAAATACGTACCTCTAAACCTGAAATAAAATGGTTAGTTACAAACAATGCAATGGTTAGTTAGTAGACACAATAAAATTTGATAGGAAAGCAACACGAAATGGTTATGGCATGCAATACAGGGTTTTGTTAATTTTCTTTTTGTTATCTCTAGGAGAGAATATTTTTGTGCAATGTTTATAGCACATTAAGTTCTAAAGGTTGGGTGAGAATGATAGCTATTAAACAAGAAAAGGCTGTGATTGATATAGGGTAATCCTCACATAAAGTCAGTTTGTTTTCAGATGTGGTTAGAAGTAGTTAGAAGTTACAATCACAAAGGAAATGAAGTAACAAGGATTAAGTGGGTTGTTAAGTGGCTGAGCTTATGATATCTAACAGGGATTGGTTGGCAGTGAAGGGCTTAAGTAATGCTAGACAATGAGACATAAATCAAGCTCATCAGATAGGAAGAGTGATAGCAGGAGAGAAATGAGTGTGTATCATTTGAAATCTATTGATAATAAGCTATTCCAAGTTTGGTAGGGGGGGGGGGGGGGTTGGCAAAAAGTTATTAAGGAGTGTAGACAGCGGTCACATTAAGGACATGTAAATAGATGTACATTGTACTTTAAATCATGTTACAATAGACTGAAATTAACAGGGTTGATACTAAGCATAAAACATAGAGATTTCAAAGTTTTGTAAGTTGTTGTGCTATAGGTAGGCATGTTATGTAGAAAACACTTATAATTGCTACCTGCTGCTAATAAGTTTACTATGTTCATATACTGTGATTGGGTATTCATATATGCACACATATATATATGTATATGTATATCAAAGGCACAGCAAGACAAATGTATGTAGTCTCGTCTGCTGTGGTATTGTGACGCATACACAACTGAATAATATGGTAATCAATTGCATTAACATGTTATCGCTATCTGTAAATAATGTCGGTGATGAACGCCTTATATGGCTGGTCAGCACGGAAAATGGTTAAGTAAGATTTATGGCTTCCAGTTTCCACATATAATAAGTAAGAGCTTTGTAACTGGACGATTTGACCTAATTACTAGAGTGAAAGGCTAGTGGCATAGAAAATGTCTGTAATACAATCCTTCTACATGTATATACAATAACTAATAATATGATATAATATATGTGGGTATATATCTGAAAACAACATAGTCAGTTGCCATGCGATGGTGTGCCCTAATAAGGGCACTCTGTGGGCTGTGGTATTATGTAAGGTGATAAATTCTTAAAAAGTGTAATTCACAACAGGTGCGTCAGTGAAAACCAGTCCTGTAAGTCAGATAGATGAAACCTGTATTCTACATAACTAGTTACACTTTAGCGAGATGGTACAGAACACAATTATATAGGCCCACTGATTGGCTAGTTCAGTAGGCAAGTAAAAAGGTCGTACTACATCCACTTTTCTTCTAAATATACACTAATTTTAAACTATCCCTACTCCCCTTTTCATTTTAAATCCCTTTTGTTTTCTTTTTGCTCTGGCGACTATGTAATCAGTAAATAAATTGATCTGGGTCAGCGCGATGCTGCCGTTTCGATCACATTGCTGTGTAATCAGCGAATAAATTGATCTGGGTCAGCGTGATGCTGCCGTTTCGATCACTTCGTTCTACGACGGTTTTCGTGTGAATTTTTATCACAATTTTATTTCTCGATTCGTTTCGATCGAAGTTCGTTGCCCTGCAATGGAATACATGTTTTAAGATGTGTTAAACAGTTACATGTACATCTCACAACTCTCACAGACATACACATTCATACGCATTCCGTGCTTGCATGTCGAAGCGCAGCGCTTGAGTGTAGTCAGTTGTATGAGGTCAATAGGTAACACAAGTCATGTGTTGTTTCCAGTGTTGGGTTAACAACAACTTAATGTGCACAGTTTTAGTCAAACCACCGGTGGTACCTTGCAAGGATTTGTAATCACATTATGTGAAATCTGCATTTTGAAAGAAGCTTCTACACTTTTTGTGTTATTAATTTTCTTTTGACTCGTGGTCAGAGGGTTTCGTTGATTTTATTTTCAACAGCCTCTATTGTTATGGGCTTAAATGTGGCTGTAAAACCATTTACTCCTTCATACAGTAAGCATCCACTGTTTTTGCCATTTCGGCATACTCATAGAGAGTTTTATTTTCAAGAATCATTATCAGTACATCAATGATTGATGGCTATTAGAAACTTTACTAAACAAAATGAGAAGAAATGATTAATTATCACTGAAGTATCCCTCATCATTGTCAAAAAGCATAGCTGTGGTGACATTATGTGTCTGTGACAAAAGGTTTTGAGTTTCAACCAATGAATTCTTCTGATCACCAATTTGGGTGAAATCTTCCATCTGTAAAACTACGACTTCATTTGCCTTTAAATGGCCTTTATGGCTGGTCTCATTCAGACCTTGGACAGAGCTTCCAAAAGAGCAAAAATCTTGCCTCAGCTTATGAACAGGCACTACAGTTTCAAAACTTGGTACCACATAGCATTGTTCAAAATGCACTTCTTGAGTGCTTAGATCTGCAATTGCTGGGCCTTCAAAATTAAAAACTTTGGCCTCAAAAAGTGTATCTGGTGATACATATTTCATTGCTACAACACAGCTTTTGTCAACAAAATGTGGGTCAGCTCGTTGGCTGTTCTCAGTGGTAACTATTTGCTTTATTGTGGGAGCTACTTTTAGTTCACTTTGCACCATTTTCGGTTTCTCACAGTTTTCAATAGCATCTCCAAAAGTATTTAAAAATACCAAGACAACTTGTTTGCAGCTTTGACAGCTATTGGTTGACATTGGTTTACTAGTAGACACATTTTTTGACATGTAGAGCTGGATGAGTTCAAAAGATTTACATATTTGTATCAACTGTGTATAGCTCAATACAGAATTAGATTGCTCGAGAGCTTGGTCAAGAACAAAATCTTTCATGTTTTCAGGTATGCCAGATAACAGAGTGTCAAAAATCAACTGATCTTGCACTTCAGTAGAGAGATAAAACAAGTCTCTTGCTGCCAATTCAACTCGAAGAGAAAAATGACCAAAGGACTCATCAATTCCCATTGCCAATTTTAGCAAACTAACTGTTTTGAGCGGGGAATACAAATTGAATCTGGCATCTAAGGCAATTATGAGGTTTGAAAAAGTCACCTCCTGTAGGTTTCTGAGTTCAGCAATGTATATAGACTTAGCAAGTCCAAACAGACAAGTTTGAAAACAAAAAACTCTTTGTTCATCTGACAAAAACAACGCATTTGCACTTCTATCAAATTCTTGTTTGGTTTGGAACCAGTTGTCTGTTGGCTCAAAAGAAAAACTTGTAACGTTGTATGAGCTGTTTTGACATAAAAACAGATGCTCCCAATCATTACAGCTTGTTGCCATTTTGACAGTAAGAAGGATTAAAACCACGCAGCAAAATATCACTGACCTTGCTGGCTTACGAACTCTCCTGTCGACCAGATAAAAATGTACGTCCCCGTACTCTAACACAGCGTATCGAGGGAACAAAAACATTAGGGCGCCAACGGCTTACGAGTTGGGGATCGTCTGGGCCTCCACCATTATGATATGTATAAAATCCGAGGTTTATTGTTTGTCGTAACTTACTTAGTTGTATGATCGACTCCTCGAATCCTAGCTATATCACTGTAAGTAGTACTTTCCACGGTCCTGCGTCGGAGTGGATAAATGTCATAGAGTTGTCTGGGCTGTTAGTAGGTTCGGTCTCCACGGTTAGCTATCAGTGGTGTATATGTTGATCTACAATAACAGCTTGGGGTTAGTTCCATGTATTTGTAGTAGAACGGAATATCATCGCTCGAATCTACTTCATTCTCTCTCCATTCACCCTCCCACGAATGTTGGGGTTGAGTAGTGAGTGCCTTTTTAAGTTGATTACATGTTGATCGATTCCATTTACTATTGAATTTTAGAGTCGATTCTTAATCTGTGTTTCTATTAAGTAATTAGTTGACTGGCCAGTTGCTAGCTCTGGACTGAACTGACTGATGTGATAGCATATCTGGTTGATATACATCACTAGGCAATTTGGAGTTATTTACTCAATTAAGCTATAAAATAAAGAGTGGACAACTTTTATTAAGTTGGCACACATTTAAATGAATAAAAGTATTGAGAGTTGTCATCTCTACAATAATTCGAACTTGACAATTTCACAAAAGCCACAGGGAAATAAAAACTAACAATTTTGAACATAACATTAGTAGCTGGTAGTTAGTAGTTACTAGCTAGTAGTTGATACATGCAAGTAAGATATGACACTGGTATCATTATTGAGTCAATAAAAACTGTTCTACAAGAAATTCACAGACTCTGCTACTGCCCATTCTGCCATCAATGTAATTTTCAATCTCGGTTTGATACATTTAAAATGCTATGCGATTTTGTTGTTTTTTGTTGCGCCAGCATTTTTTACTACATTATCTCATACTAGTAGTTGGAGTCTCTATAGTGTATCAATCATATAAGTTGACTGGTTGTCTCGGTGTGGAAACAAGGCCTCTGTCTGGCCTTCTCTCTTATTGGATCATACCATTTGTTTATGGGGCGGAGAATGTTATACGTTCATATCCTCTGTCTGTCTGATCAACTGCCTTTAATACATGTATGGTAACATATGTGTACTATTGTATGGTAACAATATATGTGTAATATTATATGGTAAAACACGCATGTAATATTGTATGGTAACATACATATATACTATTGTATGGTAGCACACACACATATATACTATTGTATGGTAACGTAAGAAACCTCAACAGATGGTAGACTGACACTCCTGGCCAAAACTTACTGCCAACTTTATCAAACCTTCAGCAGGTGCATTCAAAGATTAAACTAGAAATTATCTCCACAATTGCAGGAGTTATTCCCTCTACCTGCTGAAGTCAAGTAGGCAAGATGTAAAGCAAATGGTTCGCAATGGTTATCAAATCGAGTCATTATTTCAGAAAACTACTCTGTTGAATTACAGAGGGGTAAATGAAAGATTAAAATTAAAACTTATCTTTGATGTCTGGAGTAGAATAGATAAAAACCTGCACTGGGTAAGTCAAAACATAAATGATACAAGAATAAAAGATGGACAAAGATAATAGCAATGCACTGTCAATGGCTCAAATAATCTAACTATACATTTGATCTGTTTTCTTTTAGCCTCAGGAGATGGTAAAAAGTTTTAGCAGACGCGCTGTGACATTCATGTCATCAAGATTAAAAAAAGCGGAGATTAATACAATTATAAAATACATATATGTATATATATATAAAAATAAAATATAAAAACAACTTGGTGAGCATAATCTGGTTATTCATTTCGCCTCCCGTTTTGGTACAAATATGTGATAGGAGCAATAATATAGATAAATCGATAGAGTTTATATCATGAGGTGGAAATGTTCTCAAAGTGACGCTAATATTACACACTGCCACAAGAGCAACCCTGAACAGAACAGACGTGCCCGGTGCAGACTCGTCGCGGAAGAACTGCGGGAAGTCGAGGTAGCTTGGCTGATGTCTCCTTGGGTCTGGTCATTTTCCACCGTAGAAAATCTAAGCATAAAGTTGTATAAATAACTGAATATACTGTTGTATGGTGACATACATATATACTATTGTATGACAGGTCAAAGGAGACACAAGTATATCACAAATCATACATATCACCGAGTTCGACCTCATCAATGGATAATATTCACAGTAGACTTGACCATGGATCTGTCAATTGAGCTAGCAATACAAAAACAATAGACGTGTGTTGGTACGTACGGAGAGAGACTGGCATGTAAAATAGACAGATCTGCACACTATATACTACTTATACTTATGGCTGAGATGTGATAACTAGTGCCTACACACAACTGTAGTAGATTTCCATTGCCTACTACGCACACAACAACTCCTAGACAACAAACACCCCTTGTGTTCACTTCTCTATCTCCTCTCACTGGGTCTACCCGATCAAAACTCCGTGGGAGTCCTCTCTGTGGACTCTGACACTGACAGTAACAACTACAATGGAGTCCTCAACTCAATCTAAATACACTTTGGTATAAGATAAAATATGTTATTCTGCACACTCTATTCAGCGATATAATATGTAACTATATATTATACAAAGACTTCTAACTTCAAACATTAAGGTGGCCCTTTTATAAGAAAACTCAAAGAACTCTCATCTCCTTAATAAGGATGAGCCAATCACACATAATATGACATGATATACATCAATACAAAAGCATAAAACGCCAAAGTAAATAATAATCGCCAAAAACACACATACACATGGTCCAGTATCTAATCCCTGCTTCAGCCAATCAGGATAGAGAAGAAGCTTGTCCTCCATATAAGGCAGACTTACTGACTTAGCCCGAAAACCGTCTTAAAGGATACCCACTCTCTTGTATGTGCAGATGGGTAGTTCGACCTCTGGTCCTAGGGCTTCCACTTCTGAGGTGTTATGGCTAACTGGGACTGCATACTGGTCCAGGAAGGCACTCTCTAACATACAAGAGGGACCCCGGGTTGGATACTGGGCCGGTGTAGCAGCCTATACTGGGTGGGTATAGCAGCCTATACTGGGTGGGTATAGCAGCCTATACTGGGTGGGTATAGCAGCCTATACTGGGTGTAGCAGCCTATACTGGGTGGGTGTAGCAGCCTATACTGGGTGGGTATAGCAGCCTTTACTGGGTGGGTATAGCAGCCTATACTGGGTGTAGCAGCCTATACTGGGTGGGTGTAGCAGCCTATACTGGGTGGGTATAGCAGCCTATACTGGGTGGGTATAGCAGCCTATACTGGGTAGGTATAGCAGCCTATACTGGGTGGGTATAGCAGCCTATACTGGGTATAGCAGCCTATACTGGGTATAGCAGCCTATACTGGGTGTAGCAGCCTATACTGGGTGGGTATAGCAGCCTATACTGGGTGGGTATAGCAGCCTATACTGGGTATAGCAGCCTATACTGGGTATAGCAGCCTATACTGGGTGTAGCAGCCTATACTGGGTGGGTATAGCAGCCTATACTGGGTGGGTATAGCAGCCTATACTGGGTATAGCAGCCTATACTGGGTGGGTATAGCAGCCTATACTGGGTGGGTATAGCAGCCTATACTGAGTGGGTATAGCAGCCTATACTGGGTGGGTATAGCAGCCTATACTGGGTATAGCAGCCTATACTGGGTATAGCAGCCTATACTGGGTGGGTATAGCAGCCTATACTGGGTATAGCAGCCTATACTGGGTGGGTATAGCAGCCTATACTGGGTGGGTATAGCAGCCTATACTGGGTGGGTATAGCAGCCTATACTGGGCGGGTATAGCAGCCTATACTGGGTATAGCAGCCTATACTGGGTATAGCAGCCTATACTGGGTGGGTATAGCAGCCTATACTGGGTGGGTATAGCAGCCTATACTGGGTGGGTATAGCAGCCTATACTGGGCGGGTATAGCAGCCTATACTGGGTATAGCAGCCTATACTGGGTGGGTGTAGCAGCCTATACTGGGTGGGTGTAGCAGCCTATACTGGGTGGGTATAGCAGCCTATACTGGGTATAGCAGCCTATACTGGGTGGGTGTAGCAGCCTATACTGGGTGGGTGTAGCAGCCTATACTGGGTATAGCAGCCTATACTGGGTAGGTATAGCAGCCTATACTGGGTGTAGCAGCCTATACTGGGTGGGTATAGCAGCCTATACTGGGTGGGTGTAGCAGCCTATACTGGGTGGGTATAGCAGCCTATACTGGGTATAGCAGCCTATACTGGGTATAGCAGCCTATACTGGGTATAGCAGCCTATACTGGGTGTAGCAGCCTATACTGGGTGGGTATAGCAGCCTATACTGGGTATAGCAGCCTATACTGGGTATAGCAGCCTATACTGGGTATAGCAGCTTATACTGGGTGGGTGTAGCAGCCTATACTGGGTGGGTGTAGCAGCCTATACTGGGTATAGCAGCTTATACTGGGTGGGTGTAGCAGCCTATACTGGGTGGGTATAGCAGCCTATACTGGGTGGGTATAGCAGCCTATACTGGGTATAGCAGCCTATACTGGGTATAGCAGCCTATACTGGGTACAGCAGCCTATACTGGGTGGGTATAGCAGCCTATACTGGGTGGGTATAGCAGCCTATACTGGGTGGGTATAGCAGCCTATACTGGGTGGGTATAGCAGCCTATACTGGGTGGGTATAGCAGCCTATACTGGGTATAGCAGCCTATACTGGGTGGGTATAGCAGCCTATACTGGGTGGGTATAGCAGCCTATACTGGGTATAGCAGCCTATACTGGGTATAGCAGCCTATACTGGGTGGGTATAGCAGCCTATACTGTTTGGGTGTAGCAGCCTATACTGGGTGGGTAGAGCAGCCTATACTGGGTGGGTATAGCAGCCTATACTGGGTGGGTATAGCAGCCTATACTGGGTGGGTATAGCAGCCTATACTGGGTGGGTATAGCAGCCTATACTGGGTGGGTATAGCAGCCTATACTGGGTGGGTATAGCAGCCTATACTGGGTATAGCAGCCTATACTGGGTGGGTATAGCAGCTTATACTGGGTGGGTGTAGCAGCCTATACTGGGTGGGTATAGCAGCCTATACTGGGTGGGTATAGCAGCCTATACTGGGTATAGCAGCCTATACTGGGTGGGTATAGCAGCTTATACTGGGTGGGTATAGCAGCCTATACGGGGTGGGTATAGCAGCCTATACTGGGTATAGCAGCCTATACTGGGTGGGTGTAGCAGCCTATACTGGGTGGGTATAGCAGCCTATACTGGGTGGGTATAGCAGCCTATACTGGGTATAGCAGCCTATACTGGGTGGGTATAGCAGCCTATACTGGGTGGGTATAGCAGCCTATACTGGGTGGGTATAGCAGCCTATACTGGGTGGGTATAGCAGCCTATACTGGGTGGGTATAGCAGCCTATACTGGGTGGGTATAGCAGCCTATACCGGGTGGGTGTAGCAGCCTATACTGGGTGGGTATAGCAGCCTATACTGGGTATAGCAGCCTATACTGGGTGGGTATAGCAGCTTATACTGGGTGGGTGTAGCAGCCTATACTGGGTGGGTATAGCAGCCTATACTGGGTATAGCAGCCTATACTGGGTATAGCAGCCTATACTGGGTGTAGCAGCCTATACTGGGTGGGTGTAGCAGCCTATACTGGGTACAGCAGACTATACTGGGTGGGTATAGCAGCTTATACTGGGTGGGTGTAGCAGCCTATACTGGGTGGGTGTAGCAGCCTATACTGGGTATAGCAGCCTATACTGGGTGGGTATAGCAGCCTATACTGGGTGGGTATAGCAGCCTATACTGTGTGGGTGTAGCAGCCTATACTGGGTGGGTATAGCAGCTTATACTTGGTATAGCAGCCTATACTGGGTATAGCAGCCTATACTGGGTGGGTATAGCAGCCTATACTGGGTATAGCAGCCTATACTGGGTACAGCAGCCTATACTGGGTGATGGTAGCAGCCTATACTGGGTGGGTATAGCAGCCTATACTGGGTGGGTATAGCAGCCTATACTGGGTGGGTATAGCAGCCTATACTGGGTGGGTATAGCGGCCTATACTGGATGGGTATAGCAGCCTATACTGGGTGTAGCAGCCTATACTGGGTGGGTATAGCAGCCTATACTGGGTGGGTATAGCAGCCTATACTGGGTGTAGCAGACTATACTGGGTATAGCAGCCTATACTGGGTGGGTATAGCAGCTTATACTGGGTGGGTGTAGCAGCCTATACTGGGTGGGTATAGCAGCCTATACTGGGTGGGTATAGCAGCCTATACTGGGTATAGCAGCCTATACTGGGTGGGTATAGCAGCCTATACTGGGTGGGTATAGCAGCCTATACTGGGTATAGCAGCCTATACTGGGTATAGCAGCCTATACTGGGTATAGCAGCCTATACTGGGTGGGTATAGCAGCCTATACTGGGTGGGTGTAGCAGCCGATACTGGGTATAGCAGCCTATACTGGGTATAGCAGCCTATACTGGATGGGTATAGCAGCCTATATTGGGTGGGTATAGCAGCCTATACTGGGTGGGTATAGCAGCCTATACTGGGTGGGTATAGCAGCCTATACTGGGTGGGTATAGCAGCCTATACTGGGTATAGCAGCCTATACTGGGTATAGCAGCCTATACTGGGTATAGCAGCCTATACTGGGTGGGTATAGCAGCCTATACTGGGTGGGTGTAGCAGCCTATACTGGGTATAGCAGCCTATACTGGGTATAGCAACCTATACTGGATGGGTATAGCAGCCTATACTGGGTGGGTATAGCAGCCTATACTGGGTGGGTATAGCAGCCTATACTGGGTGGGTATAGCAGCCTATACTGGGTATAGCAGCCTATACTGGGTGTAGCAGCCTATACTGGGTGTAGCAGCCTATACTGGGTGGGTATAGCAGCCCATACTGGGTATAGCAGCCTATACTGGGTGTAGCAGCCTATACTGGGTGTAGCAGCCTATACTGGGTGGGTATAGCAGCCTATACTGGGTGGGTATAGCAGCCTATACTGGGTATAGCAGCCTATTCTGGGTGGGTGTAGCAGCCTATACTGAGTGGGTATAGCAGCCTATACTGGGTGGGTATAGCAGCCTATACTGGGTGTAGCAGCCTATACTGGGTATAGCAGCCTATACTGGGTGGGTATAGCAGCCTATACTGGGTGGGTATAGCAGCCTATACTGGGTATAGCAGCCTATACTGGGTGGGTATAGCAGCCTATACTGGGTGGGTATAGCAGCTTATACTGGGTGGGTGTAGCAGCCTATACTGGGTGGGTATAGCAGCCTATACTGGGTGGGTATAGCAGCCTATACTGGGTGGGTGTAGCAGCCTATACTGGGTGGGTATAGCAGCTTATACTGGGTGGGTGTAGCAGCCTATACTGGGTGGGTGTAGCAGCCTATACTGGGTGGGTATAGCAGC